>JAVQJF010059414.1:0-33296 GCA_036023855.1 Gadopsis marmoratus
CCACCCCCCCCCCCCCCCCCCCCCCCCCCCCCCCCCCCCCCCCCCCCCCCCCCCACCCCCCCCCCCACACACCCACACACACGCACACTCAAATCTCCATCCTGTGAAACTGTGGTCGACGCATGACTAAGACTGAACATTTCGAAGTTTAGAAAAGAGAAAAAACATCTTTAAAAGTATAGTTTGACTTTTTGAAAATAAGCTTATTTGTTTTCTAGCTGAGAGTTAGATCATACCACTGATACCGTCCTCATATTGTGCTAAACATGTAGTTAGAGCCTGCAGGCAATTAACTTAGCTTAGATAAAGACTGGACGCAGCTAGCATCCAACCCTATTTTTATTTTGCCATGGTGACCTGCTACCACGCAGTTTACGGAAATACGAGATACTTGTGTGCCAAGAACTTGAGTGAATCAAGCGGCACTGAGGGCAATATTGGCTGCACAACAGAAGAAAGTGGTTCCAAAACTCAAATGTTGTCTGGAAATTCTCTGCATTGCTCTGGTGTGCTTCCTGTGTCCCAGTTCACCCACAACAGAGAGATTCACATTTATCACAGCCAAGCTGCTGACTGTAAAATACTTATATAGTCGACACGTAAAAAAGCTGTTTTCTAATAATAATATTTATGATTCAAGAAAGATTCTGGTAATTAAATAGTTTTGATCTTGTCTGACTGGAAGGAGGATTCATTTGTTCCTTTGTTGATATGGCTCAACATTTTTCCACCAGCACACAGGCTAAAGGCCTAACAGAGAGTTTTTTTTTTTTTTTAACAATCAGCAGAAAAGGCTTCCTTCCTGTCAAAGCTGGAGCTGAATCTCACAATTGGCTGTGGTTTTGTTGTGAATGTAAAATGTACAGACGCATGAATGTGTCTGTGCATTTGGAACATCTTTATTATTGTTATCAGTTTCTATTTGCAAGTCCCATAGGTCTCATGTGCTATTAAATGCTTGATTAAATGATTTTAAACAATTGACAAGTAACCTAACTTGCTCTGAGAGACAATAATTTCTCTTCTTGAAAGCCAATAGGCATCCACCTACTGACTTCATAATTTAAAAATGTTGACGGGGTTTGGATCAGTTTCAACTAAAACTGCTCTAGCTTTTCAATGTTTTATTAACTATGGGGTTATTGATAGATTCACTGCAGAAATTCAATCACGTCTAGCAATGGACTTTCTCTTAGCAAATTATTTCTTCTTGAGATCAGGATCCTAAATCATCCACCGGCTTATCTCCAGTGTGGGCAAAAAGTCAATGTTTTTTACTGTCCAGCAAGCCTGGAGAACTTTTTTGAGGTTCTGGTCAAAGATTCTGACATTCCCGTCGTATATATCTTTTCAGCAAAGGAAACATTTTCCATATAGCTCTAACTTAACAATGCTGTCAGTGAAACCAATGACCCACCAGTGTCTGAAGTTACCATTTCCCCTTGTGGAAACCAAAGATCAAAGGAGCGGTCTGCTGTATGTTACGAGTGTTATTTTTTTAGTCATCCTCAATTCGAAATAGAATCTGAGCTTGGTGATTAACTGTGCAAGACATGTGTGTTTGTGTGGAATTTGCATTGCCTGTCTACATTATACATAATCATAACACAACAGGCAGCTCTTCACGGATGGTTTTCAGAAAACAGTGTAAGAAAACTGTTCGTCCTTCCACATTTTAATTACAGAACTCAACGAGGAGTCAGATTTCCTTGCAGTGAAGTCATGTGCTTACTGCTGCTCTAAACAGATTTATTTTGTTGTGTTTCATTATTTTTCCCTTTGAAACACAGTGGCCATTCCAGTTCGAACCACGCAAACATTTGTTGCCATTAAAACATGAGAGGTAACTGAAGATTAATACGCGATGGTGATGACTGGCATGGCGTGAGCCTCGCTACGGAGCTCTGTGATTGGCCTGGAGGTCAGGGCTGATTGCTGAAGGCCACCAAATCAGAGCAGAGCACATATGGAGCTGATTAAAAGAGCCACATCCATGACTCAGCAGACCGTGAGAGTATGTGACACATCCTCCACAAATAGAGGGGGGAGGGCTGAGAAGAAGGACGGAGGGAGTCAGGGAAAGAGGAGGCAAAGGAAAATAGAGATGAAGTAGGAGGAGCAGGAGGAAGGGGGGTGGGGGTGGTTGGAAGCTCAAGGAGCAAAAGGGAGAAGGGGAAAGAGGAAGAACATCTGGCTTGGCCTGGATATCTACAGGGAAGATAGCTTGGTCTGTTGGAGACTTCCTGTTGTGTTTTTTTTTGTGTGTTGTTGCTGTGGTTGCTGTGCTCCCCTGTGGTGCAAATAGAGACAGCATGTGTGTGATGAGCGAGGATGGTTTATCTCAACACCATGAAGTGGCCTCAAAGACTCAACCTCCCCCCTCTGACTGAAATCACTGAACATACATTAACAGTGCAGATGGATGAATCTGGGTATATATCTTGAGCTTCACATGTTGACAGTAAAATACTTGACTCTTCCAGGTTTAGCCATTAGACCCCAGCTCGCACATTTTCCACAAGGTTGCAATAACTCAGGCCCGTGTTTGCTTTTTCATCAGCTTTTTACCGTTCGAACAGACTAAAAACTAACGATGGAACGCAAGGAAGATAAACTGGCCAGATTTTGTGGTCCGAGCATTTGTTCATGGGGACGTTTTTGGCTACAGTGTCCGTTTGATCTGTTTTAAGTCAGCAAGGCTTTCCCAGCTGGCCTGCTTAATACTGAGAGCTATCATCAAGGGCTTAGAGAGATGGAGAGAATGAGTAGCCGTTACCGTTTTCAACTACCACGAAAACATTGGTTCTTCAAAATCAAAGCAACACACAGGCGAGATTTTGTTTCTTCAACTCAAGAGAATGAAACAAGTATGTCAAGAGGAAAAATAGTGTCCAGATAGCAGATGTTTTTGTGACTAAACAAGGAGGTTTGCGATAAAATAGAGAAAAGAAAGAAAGAAAGAAAGAATTGGGATGTTTCTGTTAATTTATTTCCCATATCCCCATCTGAAGAGGATACATCATGCTTCGACTTTATTGGCCGTAATGGAGACCAGTTGTCCCTCTTGCCTCTGCAGAGTGATAGTCTAAAACATTCGAGCTCTTCCACAGACACAAAAGACAACAAAACAGATACTCACAAAGGGCTTCCATCTCGTGGTTGTTGTTGTTGTTGTATATCTCACTGCAAGTAGAAGTCATCTCTCCTGTGAGCCCTTATCTGTCTCTTCCCTCTCTTGCTTCCACAGGAAAAAAAACCTCTGATAAAGCAAGAAAGCCTCTGAATGTTACCCAGCCTCTTAGGTTTTGTCTATGCGGCAGCCGCTGTTAAATTCTTTAGTACTCTGTAGACGAACAAGAGCTAAACTAAACTAACTACACTTCCTGATGCACACACACAAACATGCACTTTCTATTTATGGTGTTGGAGACTCAAAGCCTTCCCTGATGAACAATAAACACAGCGGCTCCATGGGATCGGCCTTCTGGGGAATCCCTGGCCCCTCGCTGGATCTGTGGGGGCGAGGCACAGTAACTCGGTAACACATGTCCTACTGAGTGATTTTGATTTTGTTTATGTCACTTGAAAACTCATGTGTCTGCAGTCTCAGGATGTATCTTTTATCTATGAATTTAGTTTTTCTTTTGATGTACTATAACTATAGTTACAGGGGAAATGTTTGTTTGAGTGGTTTCATAGTACTGACTACTCAGCATTTTAGCTTTTGCAAGATCAAATCTAAGTATCGCTTTTGTCTTTAGTTCCGTTTGACAGAGAACCACAATTGATGCAGGCCAGCCTCCACTGTTTATACCACCAATAACACGGAGTGACACATTACTTATCTGTTGCACTGGTCTACGTGACCAAACAAATTGAGAAAAGACACTGGTAATGATCAAAACAAAGACATTATTGAGAATGTATCATGGCTGACAGGTGTCAACAAACCAAGATATCTTCATAGAGTACAACACACACTCAACTGTAATAAGCTGTAGTTGGTGTAACATAAGGGGCCGTCTTATTTTTCACTTTCCACACATGCTCACTTCAGACAGACACACACCCTCGCACAAGAATCCCTCAGCCCACTCATTTACTCTCATCTACTCATTTCAGCAGATGGCAGGACTGTGGCGCAAATGACCAGCTGTCTGTCCACACACACACACACACACACACACACACACATGCACAAAACAATTATTGTTTTACCAGTATGTCCTCTCTCTGCCAACAAGAGAATGTGGAGAAAAACTGACATCATATGAACCTGTCTTCAGTAAAACCACTCTTTTTGCAGATGATCCCTTCAAGAAAGACAGACCGACCAAATTCACATATTTCACAGTATGAAAACTGGTCATCAAGGACCATGGTTTGGTCAGACAAAAAAAAGGATAACAATGCATAAACATATATATATTATTTTATTTGACATCTGTGTCATTGTTTTTAGTAAGACATTTGCACTGCAAGTTTGTTAAAGTAAGAATTTAATGAAGTATTTTCTTAGGGGTGTTTTCTATTTCAAGGCCGTACATTACTCAGGCTTAATTTCTTCATTTCCATGGAAAAAGATAAGGGACATGATTTTCCCATCAGTTTCTTGGACAAATGAAACACAGCGGAGTCTCATATCTGGGTAAAGAGGAGGGAGGATTCACCCGAAGACAACCAGTTAAACAAAGATAACATCAACTCAGATTAAACGCTATCTCACTTTGCTTCATCAAGCTCTGATGGCCCATATCCTATTTGTCTTTTATCTTATGGTGATGGAAGAGGTTGATAAAGGTGGTTTGTTTGTGTGTGTGTGTGTGTCTGTGTGTCCAAAGTTAGGCTGTTTTGTTAAACTCCCCGTGGAAGACAAAGTGTAATCTTTCTACCAAAAGTCACGTCCCCAGTGCAGTGAGAGGAAGTGCTGTGTGTGTGTGTGTGTGCTTTAACATGTATGTGCTTTAACATGTAAAGATGAACTGTGTGAATGTGTTGGCTTCACAGCATGCAGGAGAAAGTGAATGAAGGGGGGTGGGGGGGGCGTTTACTGCAGTTGTGGGATTTGACAAGATGACTAAAGAGGATAAAGGTCTTTCTGCAGTGGTGGGAAACTTCTTTAACCCTTGACTTCCCCCAGATGCTCAATGTAAACACCAACTTCCGAAAGCCTTATCTGGTGGAGAGGGGAACTCTCTGTGTGTGTGTGTTTGAGCCTATTTATCTGGGGCACCCTCCTCCTCCTCCTCCAATGTAAGAAAAGGAAAACCTTTCATGTCCAGTTTTGCTAGTGTCCACACAGTTCAAAGAGCTGAAAGACATTTTTCGGAATGAGTGTCTATCCTAGTGATATATTGGAGTGTTAAAATCTTTAATAAAACAACGGAAAAGGCAGACATCTGTGTGTTGGATGAATTTCTGCAACAAAGCGGTACGAGCTTCTGACCCTGTCGTTGTTTAAGGACCGCATTAATAACATCTAACAATAATAACTTGTTTCAGTGAGAGTATCCTTTGTAACTAAAATATAACAAAAAAAAGAGGAAATACAGCTATATTTAATCTGCAAGCCAGGATCAGTGTTTTAACTGACTTCACCTGTCACACACTGCCTCCTGGTGGCTTGTTGAGGAAAAACACCAACAGTGAGTCATATTCAAGATAATGAGAAGCAACGCTTGTCACTGTTATCACCATGGGACATCTTTTAACTGAAAAGTCAAACGCAACAGTCTAGAGGCTCACAGACTTCAAATGGGCAAAACTGAACACTATTTTGGGCAACTAAGTCACAGACACAGTGAGGAACAATCTGTGTCTTAGTGTAAGAACTTCACATTTTTATCATCAAGATAAAAAAAAACGTCCAAGAAAAAAAGTGTATTTTTTTATATCTTATCTTATCATATTATTTCACGTTAATACTTGCTATGATAAACCATTATTTTTTAATAAACATGTGCATCTAGCTAAATGATGGGGATTGTGAATGAACTAACAGATTTCAGGTCTATGGATATCACCTCATCAAACAACTCAGCTGTTTTTGGAACAACGAGAGCTGAAAGAAATTAGACGATGAGGCATTTACCCAATTTCAATTTATTAACTTTTGTATACCGTTTCCTCTTCAGTGTTAACATTACCTTTCCATCTAGGAAGGGAGGTCTAGTGGTTTGCAGACCTTTCCATACCCAAAGCATTCAGTTTATCAAATGGTCATTCAGTAAGTATAGTCCTATGTGATCACTCCCATGTTGCTTGCTTGGACAGCATTTAGAAAATCAAAAATGTAAGACATTTCACACAAAGTCATAATAGAACGTGCTCTAAATTTGTAATTCCTTCAAGACATATGTGCTAAAATACATTTTTTTGTCTGTTAATGACTGATTACACATGTCTTCTCGCCTCTCAATTTTTAACTTCCATAGACTACATCTTAACAGGTACGACCACCGCCGCGCCTCAGAGTTATACAGCCACATTATGCAACTTAGCAACAATGTTATTCTCAGTCAGCAACAGTACCTTATCACCAGCACGTACGCAAACTCTCTTTTTCCCTTTCTTTGCCTCACTCTCTTCTTTTCTGGGTTATTAGCTGACAGGTCACACTGAGTAATGGTCTGGGATCAGTCCACAGTAATTACACTGGGAGAGGATTGACCTCGAGTTTGCCTTCGCCTGAGGGCGCACGTATGTGTGTGCGTGCTTGTGTAGGTGTGTCGATGGGAGACAACAAAAGTAAGACAACATTTTTGAGATGAAGAAAGTGTGTTTGCGTGCGCCCTTTCCTGACCTATGGGCAGGCAGAGACAAATCACCCACCACCCTCCGCTGGCCCCTCCTCCCCACTTTCAGAAGGTCAATCCAAATAAAAGACAAATGCCTTCACTGGCTCTGTCTTTCATAATGACTATACCTCAATTAGGAAAACAATTGTGCTAATATGTTTATTTAGGCAATATATATGGACAAATTCCAGTTCAGCATACAGAATCTGCTAAATTGTAATTAGGATATTTATTTTATTCTTTACCATCACGAAGAGGACATGTTGGTACTAGATGAAGTAACTCCTCAGTAACACCCTTTAAATACACATTTCTTCCCTACGGTAGAAAGCAGCACTATCCATACTGCAGCCTTGATTTCCTTTCCACTCGCTTTAGTGCTGTAACAGTAATCCAGCTGAGATGTAAATCTCTTACTTACCCCTTGTCACAATAAAAGAGTAAAGGAGTTGCTAACTGAGGTTACTGGATGTGACCACAATGATAACCTACTAGTTCCATCATCCCAGTGATAACTCCACTATTTATGGTCAACCCCTCTATTAAATGACCTCGCCAGAGCCTAGTTACACTAAATGAGCAGAGGTCCTTCTTTGGTGTTAAAGTGAAAGCAAGTACTTGTACTAACTATGTCAAAAATGATGCCAGCCAAATGACTTTGTCAGTGGTTGATTTTACTCTAGAGCTGCAGCGATTAGATGATTGTTAGGACTGTTTGGAGTTAGGGGTTTGGACTGTTGGTGTCATGATCTGGGCTGGTTTTGGTGCCCTTCCCCGGTGGTTTCTAGGAGGGTGAGGCTGGATGACTCATCATACACACACCTGGCCGTCATCTCCTCATGATGCCGATCTGGCATCATCAAGCCACAGTATATCTACACAGACCTTCCAGAGGATCGGTGCCAGGTTGTTGTTGATGCCTGAATTGGTAGTGCTAAGTATAGTGCCTGCCGTAACAAAACTGCCTAGTGAAGTTGTTTTCTAATTTCTGATTAACTAAGGCTCTGCGTTTCTCTCCTCTCTAGTGGATTGTGTTTCCGCGCCTCGCCTCTGGACGTCTCGCTGCCCGGAATGCAGCCAGCCTCTTCTCCTCCTATCTGCCACAGCAACCTCGCCAGACTTACGCCAGCCCAGCCCAAGAACATACTGCCTCTTACAATAAAGACTCTGTTTGTACTTCTCACCACTGCCTGTGTCTGCTCCTGGGTCCACCTTCCCCACTCCACATAACAGTTGATCAGACAAAACAAGACATTTGAGGGCTTTAGGGAATTGTGATGGGCATGTTTCACTGTTTTCTGACATTTAATTAACAAACTGATTAATCGATAATACAAACATTTGTTAGTTGAAGCCTCATATTAATCCCTGTCCTGTACCAACATGTGAAGAGCAAAACAAATTTGGCTCAGAAAGGGTCTCCAGGTGAAACAAAGTTTAACAAATGTGATGGCTGGTCTGAAAAGTGATTTAAAAACGTGTTATTTCTGACCACAGGTGGTCTACGCTTTTCTCTGTAGGGATGTTAGAGCTCTTTCTGCAGTGTTTGAAGGATTGATGAACAACAGGCCTGCCTGTCAAGATAAGGTTCCCCGTCTGGCTGAACACGCAGGAGCAGACCAGTTACCAATCAGAATGAGACTAGTGTCTGTAGCCTGAAGTGAGACTGATAGTCAGGTTTTTCTTTGTCATGTTCCTTGCATGTGCTATCTAACATCACTTATATAATCCATTTGAAGTCATAACATAAAGATTCTGTATGTGCTACTTCTGGCACATTGGAAAATAGAAATTATACACATTTATCTGCCAGCGCTTGTCTTTAGAACATAAAATTGCATTGATCCACCAAACCCTGCACCCAAAGAAATTTAGTTTAAACAGAGAAAATCATCACATTGGAGGGGCAAGAACAAGCACATTTTTGGCACATTTGCTTCAAATGATTAACTTCTAATAAAAATAGTTAATGATTAATTTTTTTTGCCAATCCGATATCCCATTAATTAACTACCAGTAATAGTTTCTGCTCTAGTTTGGTGGTTAGTCTGTGTGTCTGTGTTTGTGAGTGACCTCCACTGACTGAGGTTGCCAAGCCACAAAGCATGACGTTTTTGCTTATCAGTGATCTTCCAGCAATTGCAGTTCACTCGATGCGTATGTGTATTCACAACCCTTTTCATGCTGACCTTTTGCATAAACACCCCAGTGTATCGCACTCTCTGTGATGCTCAGATCAAAGTGCAGAGGGATATTTGCTAGGAAGCTGACTGACTTAGATCACATGACCCCTGAGAGAGGAAGGGCACTGCAGTGAGGTCACACAGCAGGGGAAACATTCACGCTGGCAGAACACGGAAGGAAGCACAGGATACTTTTGTGTGTGTGTGAGTGTGTGTGCATGTTTGTGTGCACAAATTATGTGTGTTGTAATTTCCTCCTGGAAAAATTGAATGGACAGGAAAGCAAAATATCTCATAGATATACAGCTGACAGCCATATGGAAAAAAATAAACAATACAAAAAAACGTTTGCTTGTAGCGTTACCAACAGCTCCTCTATGGGTGCAATTTTTTATTTATGTCACTGATGAAAATATGTTAAAAGCACTTTATTGGAGTAATAGGGGCAATTTAGCAAACCAGTTTTTCTCCATGTACCAAGAGAACAATGTGTATTAATGCCTTGGATATAACTTGAGTGGCAAGTAAATCACAGTAATTTCAAATATGTGACTGCAGTGCTGAGTGGGCCCGATCAAACCCCCTGGGCCCTCCAGGCAGGTCACCCTTAGTTTAGACCCCTATTAGGTCTAGCCGGTGAACATGGTGGAGCATTTAGCAGCTAAAGAGCCAGATATTTCTCACAAAAGTCGGTGGAGACCAAAAATAGAGCTAAAAGGGGAGTGAATATTGGATTGACATTTGCAAGGTGGCCAAAAACACGACTCCAAATCACTGATAAACAATAATCCATAACTGCTGGATGTGTAAACAAACAAAGGATGTTTGCTAACAAGCTCACCGTATCAATGTTGCGGTCAAGATTTCTCTCTGCTGACCCCAAGTGGCCATACATGTTTCAGACAATGCCCTGAAATGTTACCCATATTTTGCTTAGATATTGCTAATGCCCTGTTAAAATTTTAACGTGCCCTGGCACGTTTAAATTAAATTAAAATGTCATTATACTTTTAAATTCCCCACATTTACAGAAATCTAGTTTTAAATCTATGTGTAGGAGTAGCTGCGACAGCACTTGATAGGTAGGCTTACTCCATACAGCAGGAAATTAAATATGCACGTATACTAGTGTGTTTGTGCATGCAGTATCTTGAGGACAGCTTTGTCCCTTATGTTTAACTTTACCACTTTAGCTTATGATGTGAAAACTGACACCAAACAAACGGGTAGCATATAGTACTGCTTATTTCATATTACACATTCAGTTCCAACTGAATATAAACATAAATACAAATTGTATTCTGTGTGTTTTGTTGTATCATGTCTTAAACTGCATCAGAAAAACAACTCTTGCCCTGTGGGCTAAAATCTATCCTTCTCTGCTGCGTATAGTTTCACTGCAACTGTAGCACTAATTACTATTTAACTACCATACTACTGTTCTGGTGCTGCCAAGGTTAGGCTTCCATCACAAAAACACCGCGGCTCCAATGCTGCATTAAGAACAGACATGGATTACCACAAATACAGACATTCAGTCTGCTGTTTCTACTGACAGACAGGCCTCCAAGGACATGGTTTCTTATATTACTGACAGACATGCAGACATCAGACTAATCAAACAAGCCATATGAGTGACCTGATACTTGGGTTAGTCTGTTACCTCAGTGTGAGCGGAGAGGGAACAGGAGGATTAAAAAGTCCAAATGAAATGTAATATGGAAAATGTGACCTTTTTTTTACCCAGTGGGCTTTAAATGTAAACTAACTTACAGCCAAGCGTGAAAAGTTGCCCTTTCCTCCTCACATAAGACAATGCCACTTGGTTTTATTTGAGTTTAAGATAGCCTAAGATAGACTCACTTTAATCTCTTTTCCACTGATGACACATCAGATTGGAAAGACTGTGTAAATCACAGCACCAAAGCACTGTTATGCCACAATAGATAATTTACTGCAATCTCTGATTCAACAAGCCAAAAATTTGTTGAGATTCTACATGAAGTCCAAAGAAAATTAGTATGAACAGACAGAAAAGAATCAAAGCAAGTACATTTGAAATTTGTTGTCAATTTCTTGTTTGTGCATTTTCAATAAAAAACGTGTTTTGTATCATATCACTAGCAAGGGTTTGGAGGAAATTATTGGGCCTCTGCACTCTGCTTGAAGGACCCAGTTATTCAATTCCCACGTCAAAAAAGATAAAAAATATAATCTCACTAGTTCCATTTGAAGGCAGTAATATTGTCAATTGATGGGCCATTATTCTAAATGTATGATAGTCTTTTACAAAACAGCATATTGCTAGGATTTGCATCATTGCTTGTTGTATTTCTTACACTGTAACAGAGTACAGATTGGCCTGAAGCGGATGACAACTGCAACAAGCATGCCTTTTGCCATGAGATGTCAGATTTTACACAGATTTGTTTTGGGTGTTCACTTAGTCTTATACGACTAACTTGGTGGTCAGAGGTTTGTTCTGTAGCACCATTAACCATCAGTGATGTCACGGTGTACTGACGTTCCCCCGGAGTACACCCCTAAATCACTGCAACAAGGTGCTGAACCCATTGAAGGTCAGCATAGACAAGATTTTAAGCTAGTGTTAAGTTGTTCTTTAGACCAGATTGACTGGGAAGTGAACATGTCACAAAAGAAATCTCACTGGCAGCCATTTTAAGGGGTCCTGTGGGGTGTTTGAAAAATAGTAACACTATGGAGCTGTTTCTCTAAGAGTGGGTCCCTGTTTTGTTTATCTCATGCTCACGCACAAGGACACACACGCCTGCCAATGGTTTCACACTATTCCACTGACCAACAGATGGTGGTAAAGTGCCAAGATAAACAGGAATGAACCAGTAAACACTAAACATTCTTACGGTCAGGGTTTGGAGATTTTCGTCCAGCATGATTAGGCGAGGAGCAGCGGAAGGTGGTGACGATGGTGTTGTGGTGAGGGTTGGGGTGGTGTGGGTGGTGCACTGCTGGGTGGTGGCCGTTGTTTTCTGGGGGAGCTCTGGTGATGCTGATATCAGGTTTACGGACATCTCCAGGACTAGGAGGCTCAATCTTGCGAGCGAGACTCGGCTCAGGGGTCCGGCTTGTGCCATTGTTGTTATTGTTGCCCTCATTGCGACGTATCACTGGGGAATCAGTAGGCGTCTTGGCAAAAGTGACCTCCCTCTTGTGGCTCATTTCGGAGGTCTTGGAGTGGGCCAGGACTTCAGGGCGTTTCAGGGTGCTGTTGGTTGCAAAGCGTGTGGAAGCAGGGCTGGTGATGTTATCCGCCTGCTTGCTGGAAGAAGAGGAGATGTCGATGGAAAGTTCGGAACGACGTGACACAGGCTCAGGGGTCTTGGATCCTCCTCCGCCCATGACGGAGCGAGGTTGAGTATAGTTGAGGTTGTTGTTGTTGGCAGCCAGGGCGCCAGTGCCCAGGTCACGGTAGTAGATGCTGGTGGGAGACATGGCATTACGGTGAGGGGAGTTGGTTGTCCGACGGGAGCCAGGAGAAGAGTGAGATGATGTGTTGACATCCTCCACCTCAAAGGACCTCTTCAGAGCTGCGTGTAAGGGACAAACACAACATATGAGTCATAACGTCATTTGATTGCTGAATTGATTAGTTCGTAACACAAAACCAGCAACTATTTTTAATCAATAATAATAATCAATTCATCATGTGAGTCATTTTACCAAATATTCTCTGGTTCCAGTCGCTCCAGTGGATTTTCTTGTTTTCTTTTTTATATAATTGAAACTTGAATATCTTCCCAAATCAAATAATGAAAATGACTGTTAATTGTTGCTGTGACTAAATGTAGCTGTTACGTAAACAGTGTATTATATCTAGGTAAAGTCAGTGATGGAAGTACTAGTGCCAATACAACAATGTTAAAGTACTCAATTGCAAGTAAATTATTTTCATGAAAAATACTACATAAGTAAAAGTACAGAAGCATCATCAGCAAAATTAATTTAAAATAACACAAGTAAAAATACTGGCTGTGCAGAAAACTTCCCCCTGAAAGTCATATTATTATGAATTAGGTTGTCAAGTGGAGCTTAGGGAGAATTGCTAACAGTTGGACTTGTGAAACATGACACGGGGCCCCAAGTACACACAGCTTTTAAGGGGTCACAAGCCAAAAAGGTTTGGAACCAATAATCCATAACAATGCATTGTATTTGATAAAGCTTTGAAAATTAATTTGAATGTAAAACCTTAATCTGAAAAGTAACTAGGAACTACAGAGTGACTACAGAGTGTAGCAATTACAATATTACAAAGTAGCAGAGTGATATACTATGGAAACACTCAAGTAAACAAGTACACATACCTCAAAATGATATTTAAGTACAGCACTTGAGCAAATGTACTTAGTTACTTAGTTACACAATATATTGAAAGCACATTGACTTGTTACAATTTCTATCTTCTTTCCCTTATAAACCATTTATGGGTAAAGATGGCTGTTTATAGCAAGTAGGAACAATATCATAAAATGTTCATCAAAAGGGTCATAACAATTAAATGAGCAATAAATGAAAATGACTGTTTTTCTAAAACACATTATAAACAGTATCCACATAGAAAAGCACTTTGGTTGGGTTTGGGTTGAGGGTTGGATAGCTGTAGAAGCAATTTTGGTGGTAACACAAAGGAAACAGCATGCACAAACCATTAAGCCATACCGATCTAATTTCATGACATCCCTCATCACCAGCAGCATTTCCCCCCCCTCTACTGTATAGCATGTTTAAGTGGATTCATGCATTGTTGTGTCATGACTGGGATGCTATGTGTATGCCACACTACAAAATAAAATTCTAGAGTTTTACACAAAGCCATTTGAAGCATTTCACGACAGGTTAAAATGCACACAATCAGCCAAGAATCGTTCACTGCTAAGCATTTAAGCAAAGATTTTCCAAATCTCCCTTCTTATGAGCAACATGAGCACAGAGGCGCATCCTTCCCCTCGATTAGTTTGTGACGTGAGAAAATAGCTTCACTGCCCAAAATGAAGATACTGAGAGATGGAATCACCCCCCTGGGAAGAGTGCACTGGCTCAAAGTCAACTTGAATTTGACTCCCATCGTGGAGTTGCTGTGCCAGGCCAATGGCCAGGAGCTGGTATCATGATGACACAGTAGTTAGACCAGTCCACTCATGCACACCCTGAAGACCATCTCCTGTTTCCTACAATCCAAAACGCAGCACTGATTATTTACTGTTTGTGGCTTGTGGTGTGCATGTCTGTGCACGTGTCTTTATGTAACTATATGTAGTTTTGTTCAAAGTGCTTGTAAAAGCGAGCAAGTATGTGTTACGGGAATGTATACGTGTTTATTTTTAAGCAACTACACACACAGGGAGGGGACCATGCCCCAGCCCCATTGCACTCCGTGTAAAGTCGAAACTCTGTTAGGGGACGCGGAGCTCAACCCAATCCCATCAAAGCCGTCTCCTCACCCACATCAGACAGCACCACTAATCTAATTTACTGCTATAAGCTGCATCATTCCAACATGGTGGACATTTGATATAACCCCCCCCTCCCCCCCTCAACCCGACAAAAATTCAGGCCAGAGCCAAAGTGTTATTCTTTTTCATGTTAGTCGGACACACCAAGGACACCATGGGAATAAATGGATCTACACTCACGTCTTGTGGTGATTTGGGTTACAAATCTCCTTAACCAATCATGACTCTCTGTTCACCTTTTATCTAGACCTTAAAGCATGGTTTCCTTTCATCTTTGGTATTCATGCACAATAGACGTGTTGCTAAGGCGGTAAAGCTAGCTTTATCTACTCCAGATAGTTGTACAGTACCTACATTATCTGTGGAAAGCATGAAATGTCCCTAAATACGCACAGAACAAGGCTTAAACAGTCACTCACACCCACTTTAACATTTTCTCACAGTCCCATTATATTCTGTGCCGAAGTTCTGATGAGAACAGAGTTCATTAAGGGCACCATAAAATAACTTTAAAATCCATCCTTTGATAGATATACTTATAAAATAAATTATACACAATAGACTTTGTAAGTGTTGTCCAAACCCATATTGCCACTGGACTGTGTCCTTCTTCCCCCATCTTTCCTCTGTCTTGTGTTTTATGATTGCTGAGACGGAGTCCAAGGCTGTGGCTACTTTCAACTTTGGCCAGAAAATAAGTTGGTCTGCCAGAACTGGTCTGCAGTTTTCACAAGGAGCTGAAAGGTTGTGATGCATGCTTTAAGACTGCCTAGTGTAGCGAGCGAGGCCCTCATTTTAACCTCCCCTGAGAGCCCCAACACTGTAGGAAACTGCACGCTCTAACATCTCTTGACACTTGCTGCGTAGACTCTTGTTACATTTTGGAAGAGCTGTAAATGTGAGAACTAAAGCGGAACATGGGAGGGATATCAGGATCCATATTCACAAGTTTTGCCAAAAAAAGAGAGTTGAACCGCACCGTTGTTTTGCCAGTGACCTGTTAAGTGATCTTAGACTAGAATTTCTTTTCTTGGCTGCTTTGTGATTATATGCCCACAGGCACGGGATTACAGCAGAGGACTTGAGTGCTTTCCTCTCAAGCCATTTGTTTGTATTTAGAGGCGGTGCAGTCAAGAGTGCATGATTTAAGAGCAGAAGTGAATTTGAATCTTTCTTTGCTTTAGTGCTGTCTGGGAATATAGAGAATGGAAAAAGGCATTCAGGGCATCGCTCACTCAGATGATCACTCAACTCCTGTTCAGCTGAAGCAAAAGGAGAAATAGGTCTTTTACTTTACCAGGATATTCTTTGTGTGAATATCGTAAGTACGGGATCACGGAGAACTCGGAAGCATATTTGTGCACGAGCGTGGGACTGACAGATGTATGAAGGAGTATCGTTCCCAGTGAAACAGCATTCCCAGACTATGAGCTGGAAACAAGAGGTCCAGTCTACCTCAGAGGAATCTCATTAACTGCAGCCAGGAGTTTCATCTCCCCACGTCCCTCCGCTACCTATCACAGTGTCCAGTATCTCACGGTGTCTCATGTGGGAGATGGAGATCCAGCTGCATCCTTACTTTGGTTCATGGTCATTTGTCCTAATACAGCCCAGGTGTTAGCCCAGGCTGCCTCTGAATCATCAGCGTCATCGCTCGTCTCTCAAGGACATCCCCACCAATGAACACAAACATTCAATATCATTCCAGCCCAGATGCACTAATAGGAGATAGTCGAGAGTTAGAGGGTG
Organism: Gadopsis marmoratus; assembly: GCA_036023855.1. NCBI lineage: Eukaryota > Metazoa > Chordata > Actinopteri > Centrarchiformes > Percichthyidae > Gadopsis > Gadopsis marmoratus. The sequence continues at coordinate 16,222 of JAVQJF010059414.1, forward strand.
GAAAACAAACAGTGAGACAGGAGGGAAAGGGGGGAACAGAGACAGGAGATAGAGAGGCAAAGAGGCTGCAGGGTGAGAGGGTGAGGGTGAGGTTAAAGCAGGTCAAGACAAGGTTGTCACTTATTGTGTTCACTATCACTGACATTAGTCGGGACTGACAGCAGGCAACAAAGTGTAGGTACACTAATGTCCCGCTCCTGTTATTACATCTGTGAATTTTGTTACTTTTTAGTAGGGTTGGACTATACCGAGAATGTCAAATATGCTTGATCAAATACCTTACTATCACTATATATCTCTTTAGTTTGAAAATACAGTATGTTAGGAAGGTTTTGTCTTTCAGAATATATTAAGTCTTTCAGAGGGAAAAGCTTCACTAACGTGGACTTGGCAGTCAGATAAGCTCAGAGAAACAGCGCACATTAATACTATACCATGATATTATAATACTGAGGATCCCAAATGAGTTCTAGAATGATGAAATCTAAATTAAAAGCCAGGAAAATGTAAACTCAACATAATCTACATTTACAGATACTCATCTCTCTGCTGCTCTGAGTTACTGTACTGTATATTTAACAGAAACACTGTTTATGGATTCATTAAGTCTGATGATTGATGTTAAGCTGCTGAAAATGAATCACTACACTTCTCAGAGATGTATCACAATAAAAGCCTTCCAGAAAAGTGAAGTGCCCCCAAACTGCTGAAAGATTTTTAATGTGAAACAGACGTGCAAAGTGTTGACGTTGCATTAACAGCAAACACGAGCAGATCATTAGAACATTATAAAACAGGGAAGTTAGAGATAAAGGCCTTTCTCGAATAAAAGGCTGTTTCTCTCTTCGGTTCAGACCATAATTTGTGAATTTGCCTGGCTCTACTTTGCACCTGTAAATACAAAAAATTCAATTGAGTAGACAACCTCATAATTATGCAACAGTTTGAAGAACTATGCACGTAACAATTCCGTAAAGTAAAAAACAAAAAACTGTACTGTACACAGCCTTGAACCCCTAATCCGTCTTGTATTTCTAGCCACAGGCAATAAGTCAAGTGATCAAGACAATTATTCTCTGTCAAACACTGGTTATACAAAACCAGTTTATGCACAGCGGAGTTTATCTGATGTCAGTAGCCACAGAATACAAGTCGATGTGGTCCAACCAGGAAAAACATCTTATTTGACAAGACAAGGCCAAACAATGAACGGTAGAATTTCATACTACAGTATTTTGCTTGGTCAGATGAAACCTTAATGCTACACTGTCAAACACACACTTCCTCTTACTGCCCACTGATGGTGTTGGGTTTACTAATGCTGACCAGCAGCAGTGTAGCTCACTGTGTCAGATTTACTGTGCGGTTCCCTCCAGGTCTGCCAGACACCCGGAGTCCAGCACAAAGGAATTTGGGGATCGTGAGAGGTGTTTGGTAGAGAGGGAGGACGTGTCACAGAAGAGATTAGTTGGTGCAGATCTGAGGTCAAAATCCTTTCAGGGATGCTGAAATGCCAGATGTTTAAAAGGAGGATCTGAATCCTAATAAGAAACAAGAGGCAATTTCATCCCTGATTAAAGAATTTAAAGGGCAAACACACAAACAAAAATTGCACAAACACACACTCACAAAGTCAGTCAGGCAGCTGTTAAATTGTTGGCCTGGTGTTTAGCTTCAGACTCTCTAGGCTTCAACCTTTGACAGGTAAAGCTTTGTTGTGCCCCTTTGATCAAGCACTGGTTAACTATCCACTTCAAGAACCTTCAGTGACCAGTGAAGGTATAAATACAGTGGCTGCATTCCACTTCACACCTGTTAATAAAACTATCAGGAGTTTCAATAGAGTTCTGATAAAAAGCGAGTGTGGGGCAGAGAAAGTGGTTGGCAATATGAACGCATGCAGAAAAGATTAAATGTGATTAATTAGACCTCAGTGACGTCAATGCAGAAATTAAATATTCAGACCAAGCACTTTTTACTGTATGAATCACACACCCCGACACAAAAAACATGTGTCAGTAAAAAGGCAAAAGGACACTGAATGTGCCGGTAAATGACTGGATAGAGAACATGATGGTGCAACATGTCAGCTGTATCTTTGGCATCTGGGTGAAGATAGTGTGTGTGTGGCCAAATGGCCTGTACACATTAAAATCACATACAGTACATTTAGAAATGCAATTCCTATATAACTGGGCTAACACAGTCATACGCCTTACATGCTTGTGGTTTAATATGCATCTTAGAGCGAACAGGACCACTGAGAACCGTTAAGAAAGTGTTGTATTTACACACATGATCCACTTGAACGAACTTAATAACACACTGGCCACTCTGCCAGGCTTACAGATTGTACCACGCACTCTCCATTTCAATGTTAATTTCCTCTCTGTGTCCACAAGCCACACTGGAGCAACAACATGGCACCTTTAAGCAGATAATCAGTACAAAACACTTTGGATTGGACTCAAAGCTCAATTTAGGTTGGCAATCATGGCAGGAGCTCATGTGCGACTCTACAAAGTCTCTCCGAATATACAAATATGGGCTTAATCTCTGGTGACTCATACATTTGGATTCAGCAGAGACATTTTCTACCTTTTAGAAAATCATAATATTGTTTCAGTGTGTAGTTGTTATGGTGGTTTCTATTATCCATTTTTTACAATAGTCCATAATAACTTTCCATAAGGGCTCAACTAAGAGGCATTATTGCATCTTAAGTGTGCTCACCAGTTACATTGCCTTTCCCTCTCTGTGCCTATTTCCTCCCCAGTGTGAGATACAGCGCAGCGCAATATACTGGAAAACATGATGATCTGTGGTGAAATGGGGATTCACTCAGTCAAGTGTTTGTCGGCTGATTCTGTCCTGGATGGAAACGCGACAATTGTTCATACTGACCAGTAGGGTGGATTATACACTGATACAGCGAGTGCTTTCTGTCTGTAAATAGTAGGCACATACTGAATGCTGTCTTACAGAGAGGAAGCTGGTATTGACCTCACTCTAACTTAATTTAGGAGTCAACCTATTTACATTCAGCTTTATTGCCTTTATGTCACTGAATAAACTAGTTAACGTGGACTTCCTATCCACTTCTATATCTAATTTCCACAACAACACTCTGCCTCCATTGACTGAGCACTAGGCTGTGATTAGTACTGTATATGATCTATAATCTTCAATTAAAACATAAAGCCCATGCCTTGTTTTCTGTTGACAAACTATAAAATAAATATGCCTGGGTATGCTTGAAACAAACATGCATGACCTGTTGTGACGATGACAGAAGGTCAAAGTGTTTATAGCTGATCCGAACTGCCACACGCAAAAGCAGGGCTGAAAGCCGACCATCATAGAGAGGGCACGTACTTGTGTGCAGTCTTTCATGGTGTGATGTTTGTGACAGATATAGTTGTGTGACAAATGAAAAAAGATGTGTTTTTTCATTTGTCACAGTCTGCTTTCAGGGCTGCCGGTTTCGGGAAAATTACAAAAAACGTCACGCAGTCCTCCCAATTCCAACATGGGAAAGGTATGGAGGGAGGGCGTTTCAGACATTATATGATGAGCCAACATGCACTTTTTTAACCCTGTGTACACTGACCACATAGACGTAGACCTATTTACAGCAATAATGAAAATTAATATTCAATATTCTAGCGCTTGCTCATGGTGGACTTGTTGGGTCTATACATATAGAGTTGGTCTAGACTTGCTCTATATTAACAAGTGCTATGAGATAACTCTGTTATGATATGGCGCTATATAAATAATAATTCAATTGAATTTCAATTTGAAATAGTCAGGCTTGTTAACCACTTCCTATATTTGAAGCTCAATCAGGTCATTTCTAACGATATAAACAATTAAAAGCAGATTATTTCAGTAACCAGTTCAAAACAGAGTTCTCTGTTCTGTGTAGCCACTTAGAATTTGTCCTTAACCGGATTAAGGTAATATTAACATTGAATCTGTCATAAAAACCTCTACATGATTACCGTTGTCTGGTTATTATAATCAGGTTACAAGCACAACAAGCATAAGCAAATTGACACAATTCAGTTGTGTAGCATTTAAAAAGCCAGTCAGAAGCTTCTTCAGCTTTTCCAAACTTAAACAAAGTGCCACAGATGAGTTCACTGACTTAGCAAGCAGCTGACTGATTATTAAATTGAATCAATGTAAACCAGGTTATTGGACGGAGGTTGCGCTACCTGAACTATTCAAACACGGCTAGAAAAAGAGTATTTCCAGGAATCAGGATATTGTTGAGGTTTTATACTTTTTCTAAGCTTCTGCTCTCAGCTTCAGTTCATGACATCTCACAGTAAGCACCAGACCAAAGATCAGCTGGAGGGACCGGAGGAGGAACAGGAAAGAAGTGTGGAAGGAAGAAAGACAAAACGGTAGAGGAAGAGGAGGACAAAGGGAATTAATACCAGCTCTACATGAGCTTAGCAAACAAAGGAGAGACACAGTTGTGAATGTTGTATGAGAGACAGATGTTAGCTCTTAGTGTTGAGGTTTCCACTGTCTCCTTAGTGCTTTCAGCTGAAGGCTTTCCGGTGCTGGAATAGTGTGGTGTCAGTGCCGTGTTTGTTTCTATTATTGACGTAACTTAGGTATAATCAGTATCAGACTATATGCTACAGGGACATGGTTAGAATGTGTCCACCCCCCTGTAAACAAGCTGACATACACACACACACACACATGCACAGTACACACAGTCACAGAAATACATGCACATTAAGATACTATACAGACATACACGCACGCAAAGTGGAAGTTGATCGACATTAATAATATTCACAAACAGTGCACTTCTGACAGATGTTGATGCTTAACATAAAGTGTTAACATGAATATTATAAGTGGGGGAAACAAGAAAAGGCAGAAAACAAAATTACAAACCTTCAAAATCAGAAATAATTCCCTCCAAGTGTGGATTGACTTCAGAATCAGACATTTTTTCAGGCAAGAAATTTCAACAAGCGTCTTTCTCTTTCAGCTTTCAGCTTTCAAGCGAATCCCTGTTAATTCTGAACAAAATATGCTCAATGAAAAGCAAGTCTGAGCTCACAGCGCTCTTAAAGGAGCAAAGCAACCTTTCTCTGACTTCCTAACTTCTCTACATCGCTGCTTTCAGACTTCAGAGAGAGCAAAAAGGCAAGCCTCCTCCCTTCTCCACCCCTACTAGAAACACACTCCCCCTTCTCCCTCATGTCCTGTGCATATGTGTGTGTGTGTGTTTCCCCTGCCCCCCACACACTCATACATGCACGCACAAGTTTTCACGTAGACAACAGACCCTGTCATTCCCCGAGACCCTTTTCACACAAAGTAGCTCTCAGGTCTGATTTCCTCATTGAGCCTCTGAGCAGCTCTGACAGTGAAAGTGGACGACATGTCACACCGTCACTTTAACCTGCAATCAGCCACAATCCTCTATTACAACCGTGGCTTTTAAATAGCCTTCAGAAGGGGAGGCAAGTTTCACTCTGTCACAGCCGCAGTTTAAATGAGAGTTTGAGGCTTCAGATTTGAGTAAACAACCTCTACAAACCAGCTGGCATGTTAATTAAAATGCAGTTACTTCTGTAAAAGCTGCTTTCCTGTGACAGAAAAACCCAAAAGAACTTCCTGTTGAAAGTTGACATTAGGGAATCAGACGGTGAGTCTGGCACCAACATGCCCTCTGTGACACCGTATTATCAGCAAGAGCATGGGAATTTGAGCTTGGTGGACACATCTGGCCAGGTAATCTAGCACTGCAGCGTTTTCTTTCATTCTTTTGGGATGGACACCGACGACAAGCTGGCTTTTGATGAGGTGGGTATGGGTACATTTCTTGTCCTTGAAGCTGCTGTTGCAAATGTCTTTTGAGCGACAGAGAAACGTTGTTGATAAAAGTGATGAAACATTTCCCTGTGGGATGTGCTACAGTATTTCATATCCATGAATCTCCCACATAAACAAGCAAGCAGTGATGCTATCGCTCTATTAACTGATTGGCCATGAGTGAGTGGCTTTTGACAGCTTCCTGTTTGGAGCCAGATGTGACTGCAGATGAAATTTGTGATGAATTGCCCTGATCCTAGGTCAGATTTACCATTTCATAACAGTGAATGTAGAAGCTGGTCCACAATCAGTACTCGAAGGAAACCTAGAAGGGCCACAGGAAGTTGGCATTTCCACTTCCAAGAGATACTGTCACACATCAGCTATCACAAATCACGTCACAAGTGTTTCCCCCCTTGGTGAAGGCAAAAAGGTACAGCACCAGTGCCTAACATTTTTATAGCCTATAAGTGTTTGGGAGAATCCCATATGAGTGAAAAGCTCCATTCTAAGTGGCACTATTAGGATGCCAAGGCCACCCAGTGGCCCCTAACACCTCAGAGGTCGATGGTAACACAGAATAACGCTGTGTGCTTATGGTGCAGTCTGGTTATTACATGCAGCTGCTGCAAAGGTGTTTCAGAATAAAGAACAGATTATGGCACACACAGTGGTGTGTGCACTCAATATTTGCTTTGTATCCTAAATCCACCAACCATTGAATTTTACTAATTACAATATCTCTTGCTGTCATATGTTGTACAATAAACTTTGAGTCCATCTTGTAAGAGTGCACATAATGTGCAGCATACACCCTAACAGCAGTGTTTGGGCATTTATTGTTAAGGCGTTTGAAGGTAAGTGCATGCTTAAAAAATACGTCCTCAACATGCACGTGAAAATACATCCATATTTGCATGTGAATATGTGTACTTTCACACACTTTATATAGTATATACATGGTAGACCTATATACAGTATGTGTGTGTGTGTGTGTGTGTGTGTGTGTGTGTGTTTGTGTGTGAAATACACACCTCCCCCAGCCAGTGTGTAGCCAGTATGCATTTATCTAAACATGGATACACACTAAGGGCTGGCTGCGGGGCAAAGCTGAACGACAGAATGAGGGAAAGCTGCAAAACAACATCTGGAGAAGTCTGTATGTGTGAGTGCTTGCACTGTGAGTAACGTCATGTGAATATGTGCATGCATGTGCTCGTGTGTTTACTTGACTGTGACTGTGGTCGTGGGTGAGTCTGTGTATGTGTGTCTCGGTGCCCCTGAAATAGCACTGTAAACACAGAGGCCTTTGCACATAGTAGGATAAATCTGCTTAACGAAAACCATCCAGCCCCATATCTCTGTGGCGCTGAGGGTGTTGTGCTTGTTTGATACTTTGTTAATAACAACAATTATGGGTGTGAAAGTGTGTAATCTATAATGAACACACACATGGTTGTTTCCCAAGTAATTTGTTGTTTTCATCAGTGAGGTTATCAGATTTTGTGATGCATGCTGAATTCATCTTTCTGGGATTTGTTATTCACTGTGTAGCCTATTAAGACCTTGAATTCACGTTTCTTTACAAATTCAGAGTATGATTGATGCCTAAATAGCTCCAACCTTGTTTAATTTTTTTCTGCAATTGCTATTTTATTTGTTGCACGTATCTCTAACATGCAGAAAATGATGTGTGGCCCTTGGAACAAGTCAATAATGTGTAAAATGTCACAAATATATTCCTGCTCCTGTTCTTATGGCTCTTTTCTTATTTTATTTTACTTTTAATTCCTCTTGTTACAATTATTTTCAGAGACTACCTCTCTATCTATATCTACCTATCTACCTATCTATCTATCTATCTATCTTATATACACCAGTAAGTAAATGCCTTCGTTTTTGTATATTGATATCTAGTTTATACAGGACACATTAGTATGTACCTCAGAATTTAAGCTTTGTTGCTTGGTCATTTTAAGACAAACAGGAATTCAGCTCAACCACAAGCATTTGTTGGCAGGAAGTTGCACAAAACTAAGCTCTCTGTTTAATTGTTGCTTCTACTTGTCCAGATGAGCTAATGCCTATGATTTCAGCATTTATCTAAATTACACCTTTTAAAGATGATCAGTTTGGCCTACATGTCCAGGAAGGTTTGACAAAATTACACTTCTGAATGCTAGAGGAATAAACTTATTTATTGTAGCAGAGTGTAAATAACATGGTGATGCTGCAGAAATATTGTGCAGTTAAAACAGGGAAGTGAAACCGCTGCACAAAACTGAAGGAAGAATACAGGGGAAATACAAACAATAGATAGTTTCAGAATGAACAGTGAAGCTGAGGGAGTTAGAGGTGTAGAAAGAATTAATAATATGACAGAAAAACTATTTTCCTAAATCAGCCTAAAAGCTGTGTGGGCAATTTATGCTGGCAGCAATATCACTGCAGTGGTTTTAATATTTTATTTAAGATGTTACTCACTGTGCAGGGATTTGTTACACTGAGCCTAAATGTCATTTGTAACATGGATCTATATCTCGATGCAAGCAAACACCCAAGTACAGTTTGTACATATTACATCTGTAGACACCTTGCACACCTTCAGACATGAGTTGATCAGAGCTTGCACATTTGGCTTCCTGTCTGTTTGAATGTGAGAGAAGCTATTCATGTGTCACTATGTTTAATATGAATGCAATGGATGTATTCTTGGTGTCATGTGCTGCCGTTTGGGAGCAAAACATATTTGTTTCTATAATGTATGTTTTGTGGTGCAAAATGCACCTCTGGCTTGACCTGTGTTTCCATCATGTTGAATAATTTCACAGAAATCCTGCATTAGGAGGACTGAAGGTGCAGCTTCCCAGTCAGTTTCCTGAACTTCATGTCTCCCTCACTTATCATTACCAAATAATAATATGAGGTGAGATACTGGGAGGGTAGTGGGAGGAGAACTGCGGGGCGTTCACTCACAGAGGATATCCCGTACGCTTTCTTTAATGGAACATGGTGAGCTGGGTGATTTCCTTGAGTTCCTTTAACTCCAAGCTCATGTGTGTTTGTGAAAGTGGGTGGGGGTTTTGTGCATGTGTGTTTTAGGGTGATGGTATAAAGGGCTCTGCGCAGATACATCAGTACTTCTAAAAGTGTAGATTCACGTGCGAAAAGAGGGAATAACTGAAAGAGAGACAGGAGTTGCAGACTGTGAGCTCATTTACCATTAAATTAAAAGTAACACTGGACATTATGTGCTTCTCTTTATGAATACAGGAGGTCTTTAATACAAAGAGTGATCCCTAATGAATCATAATATTATGTATATTAGAACAAAGGCAAATATTCAGTATTGTCCTGACCTTGACCCCTTCATGTTAACAAATGCAAGCGGGTTTTAATCTACTTGTTTCCCCAAGGGAGTGTACCAATAGGTCATTGCAAAAGTTATCAAAGAGGAAACTGTTCCATTTGTAATCCCCGACTACAACTACTGAATCATTGCTTATATTTCTGTCAGTTTGATGCTAAACAGGCCACACAAACACAGCAATTAGTGTCATCGCAACAGACAAGACACTGATTTTCTTCTTGTTTAATTGGCAGAACATCAAGCAACATGACACACCTATTCCTCTCATTTCCAGACTGAATCCTTTGTTTCCTTTTCCCTTTGTTGTAGCCATCACAGCAAGTTAATAAAATATTGAACAGATTATTTTAACCCTGAACAGGCCCGGAAAGGGACAGTAGAAGGAACTCCAAGTCAAGATGGAGGTGTCCAAAATCAGGAGGTTAAAAACACCATCTAAGCACCACAGCGCCATCTCCTATCTATATCAAAACAAAGTCTGAAGGGACCTGAAGGGTGGGTGAGATGGGTGCCATGGCTGTAGTCAAGGCAACAGGTCCAAACAACTACACAGCACAGGTTGAATACCAGGAAGTAGCTCAGCCCATGCAGGACTTCCTCAATTGAGAGGAGTGAGGGGGGAGGTGATGCCTGGCTGCAGGGGTTTTTTTTCACCTCTACTAACCGGTCTTTGCCCCCACTGGAATCAGTCTTTACTAAATTCCTCCACCTCCCATTAAAAAAAAAACCCCTCTGTCTGTAAAATATGAATCATCCACATGGAACATTTCACAGAATATAGGGAAATGGTGGCTGCACCGAAGAGGACAAAATGACACTGCAACACTGCCACCAAGTGGTAATAAAAATCAGTATGCGGTGTGTCTGTATGCATCGTATGGCTGGTGAACTCAGACAGCTTATTAATGGTCAAATGAATGGCTAATTTGCAGAGTGTTGCTCAGCCTTAATCACTATAAGATTAGTCTTATCCTCTCAGTGCAGACTGAATACATATGGGTCTGGACAGTTCCACTGAATCTCCATTAGAACAACAACCCACATGTTACAATCAGTAGTCAGTGATTAAAGAAGGATCTCTGTAGAGAAATAGCCGTGCCAGAGTTACAACGCCACAGATGCAGGACACTACACAGACTCTGATGCGTGCTGAGCATTCCTCAAAAGAGTCTGCTGTCTGTCAAAAACCAAATCATATTAGCTGACATATGAGCTCTGCTTTCCACTCCCTGTAACTTCAAATAAACCATCTGTGTCAGTCACAATTAATCTGACAACTGGACTCCTCAGCTTAAAGTCCAATCATGTGATGATGGCATGCAGATTTAACTACATCGCCCATCTTTTGTTGGATCACGGTTGCGTGTATGTGGGTCAGCTGTAAGTCAGTATCCGATCCCAAGGCTGCCAATTACAGCACAGCAGGCACTGGAAGATTACAATTCCTGAATCTGGCAAGTCGTCTTTGACAGCTGATCACATAAGGTTTACTCTCTGTTGCTCTGCATATGGTAGCTATTGAGAAATAATGTGTGCAGTTCACAGTGAGCCTAACCATGGCTGCCCATTCAATGGGAATAAGAGGAGAAAGGTCTTTTGGTCAGTATGAAGCTCAGACTACACGTAATCAATCACAGCGGTAAAGTTGACGTGCAGACACGCAGACATACACACAGACAGACAGAGGCTCCCACCCCAACTGACCAAGTAAAGCAAACCCAACCAGGGTGGCTTCTAGCTCTGGCTGCTGCCACTGCTAAGAAGCTGCTTCCTCTGCATTCTAACAAAGAAAAGAGTAAAAGAGAGTCCTCCCGGGCAAAACCATCTCAGTGTTAAAGTATCGAATAAGTTGGAAAAAGCCACAACTTACCGGCTATTCTGTCTCGCTCCATAACTCAACGGCTACCTCAAATAGCCACATGTAACCTCTCCTTTTTCTCTCCTCTCCCTCCTTCCCTTCCCTTTTTTTTCTTCCTGAAGACTTCCCCTTTCTCCTGACTCAGTCACCCTGTCGCCCTCTTTCAACCCTCCCTCTCTCTCCTCCCTCCTCTTCCTCCCTCTGTCTCCCTTGCTCTTACTTCCTCCAACTTTTAATGTCTTCAGTCTGTCAGGATAACAAGTGAACGGAGCAGACGTCCGCAGCCATGTGCTAGTCATATGGAGTCCCTCTCTCTCTCTTTCTCTTGCTTCCTTTGCTTTCTCTCTCGTAGCTCCCATTCTCTCCTAAACACATGTGATGCAGGTCTTTAGCCCGGATACAGAAAAGCTGACACTTTTTAATTCTATCTGCCGTCGCTTTCTCCAATGTTTTCTATTACTCCCTTGATACTGAAGCTAATCTCCCCTTCCCTTCTCCCTCTCTCGCTCTCTCTCTCACACTCACACACTCCCCTGACACTGATTGTGTACTGTGTCTTTGAAACAGATCCTTAGCCCTAATCTGAAAATATACTTGGTCCATTTATTACAGAGAAAAACTCCAGCAGTCCACCAGGACATCCTGCACTATACAAACAACACACACTCCTACCATGTCATCATCACAACTCTAAGTGGATGTAGAAACCCACCGCCATCGTCCAAACTGATGACTGGCTTTAAATGGACTGAAGAGGATTCTCAAGGATCCTCATCTAAAGAAACGTTAATCTATGAAGTGCTTCTCGACAAGGTCTGTTTACAACCAGCTAAGAATCAGCGTTTCAAGATCTCAGCCAACAAGCTTGTTGACCTCCTGCATGTCAGCTGTGTCGTCTTTCATCCTCAGCTCTGAAATGACTGGACATGTTGCTCACACTCTGACTGCATCATTACTCAGAGAGAAAATCAATGGTGTAACTGCAGCATGCACACACACACGTCGCATTTAGACTCTGGCCTCTGACCCTCAACTTGCAGCTCGACAAGGTCAGGGGCCAGTTAGCAAGCCGCCGTCTCGGTGAGAAACTCTCAACTTGCAGTCACACACAATCTGACGCACACACACACACCCATCTTTGTTTTTGTGTCAGAGAGAAGGCACAGCTTGACAGCTCATTTCTTCTTCCTCTTTCTTCCTCAACCCATGTCTTCCAAACGTACTCTTAGCAACAACACTTGCTGTAGCAGGAAGCAAAACAAAACAAATGGTCTCTCGCAGCCACATGCATGTATGTCTTTTACCAACTAAATCTGATAAATTCTGAGTGGCCAAATGTTTGCTTCTGTTCTTCAGAGGAGGCAGATTAGGGATATTCACTGTGAGAAGATTTAGCCCAAGTAAGGCCCTCTGACTAATACTAAGGCTCACAGTAAAATCATGATTTATATAAGCCAAATGTGTGATTTATTTTAACATTTTTTGTTGGACTCTAGAACTTTTGCTCAGAATGGGTGCAAGTAATTGTATTGATATTATGCCATATAAAATGTAATTGTGCTAGGAAGCGCTAAGAGAGATAATTACTCAGGAGTGTATTCTGCTTGCCTGTGCTACATGTTCTGTTATATACTAGCTTTTTTGAAACATAAAATCGGATGCCTCCTTTTATATTTGTGCAAGAATGCAGCAGACGTACAACAACACTGTGCACACAGAAACAAAAATCTAAGTTCTGATCAAGGTGGCAAATTAAACCAGAAATCAGAATAAAAGCAATGAAATTCTAAATTTGGTGCTGAATCCATACAGAAAGCAGGATGCTGGTGCCGTGACAAAAGTGTGGTTTTAAAAATAGAGACATGTCTCTTTTGGCCGCTGGCTCGTTCTGTCTCGTGATCATTTTCCAGACTTAAAAAGCTGCAGTTAATCACAGGGTCAGTGTCAGAAAAACACATGAAACACACACGATGTGCTTATGCATTTGTTGACTCACTCTCATATGGATAACACAGAAACACATGTTCCGACAGAAACGTAAACACATGTACAATGTGTTTGTGCACACATGTAGCGCTGCTATTGCTGCACAAGTTATTTAAGGTTGTTAGCTAATAAGCTTCTTTTCTCTCTGTTTTATTTTTTGGATGGAGCTAAACAGCATTGCTGCCCAAGCGCTGCACGCGCAAACCTGTATCCCAGGTCCACCCTGCAGTGTGCTTCTCCGGCCTCAGGACAAAGATCAGTGGCCCGGGCTGAAATTAACACACACACATGCACACACACACACACACACTCATGTTGTCCATCCATACCGCCATCCCAGATTAGCACATACGCATACATTTGGATGCTGTTGATCACTTGGATGGAGGATGGAGGACCTACAGTATATGTACAATAAAATAAATTACTCAGTGAATGATAGAATGAATACAATAAGCAAGATTATGGGTGTGGCGTGGTTTATTTTACCTGCAACATAATAATGAATACATTAGCATAATTCCATTAAAAAATGTGTGAGTTTCTGATATTTCAGTATTCCATTAATTCAATTAATTATTATTAATTATTATTAATTATTAAAGGTTATGTGATAATATTACATAACCTTCTTTGGGGAGGTAAAAATCATCCATGTGTCCCTAGTAGATTATTCGCTTTAGTGCTCTGAAGCATTATCTAAAGTGACACTAACCTTTTAGTTTTATTTTTTTTTATATTTTTAAAATCAAACAAACTTAAAAGTCATTCATTTAGTACAGCTCATATAAGCAATCTTATCTTTCGAACTATTTTGGTTTTGCAACCACATATTAACCCAGTGAATAAACCTGAAATGTTGACCTCATATTGCTTAGGAATTCTTACAATTTAGCTTTAGTACTGCTTTTTCTTTGTAATTATTACTTTTCACAAAGATCCTCCTTGTGTTTTCTGGTGCAATAGGACACCGTTCACTGCTGTTTTACAGTAAATAATGTTGTTTGAGCTTGTAAAGGACATTATTCAGACAAACCAGATGCAGAGAGAACAGACTGAGGGGCCCTCCCTCACTCCTACCTTTCACCACCTCCCCTCTCCATCATCTCAACCTGCTGGCGAGATACAGACAGACCCTCCCACCTCACACACAAACACACACGTACACACTCAAACTTACACAAATGTAGATCCACTCAAAGATCCCTTTAAATCGAGACACACACAAACTCAAGGGTCATCCAAACAGAATCCTCTCACATGACCGAACACCCTGTAAATACACACACACACACACAGCCTCTCTTTTTCTTTCTTTTCTTACATACACATTACACCAAACATATATGTGCAGCCTATATTTGCACCCGATGAGGAATATGGTCATGAGGCACAGTCGGGGATGTGTGTTTGTTCAGACACACACGCAAACACACACAACCTATAAAAAAAACCCAACAACTGTGTATCACACATTGACTAAGGGTGAAGAGTGAGCCTTGGGGTGCACATTAATGTAAGCCGTCACTTCAGAGCACGACCTATGGCCCAACGCGTGACTCAATCGTGCTAAATTTGGTTGTATAACAGTCAACCCAAAAAAATAAATAAATAAATCACCAGCACGCCAGCCAGCACTAAAGGGATGCCTGCAGGGCAGCGGTGCACAATGAAGGAGAAAGAATGGTGGGAATATGATAAAAGATAAAAGGAGAGAGGGAGGAGCAAGCGGGGGAAATAGTGAAAGAGGTAAATGGAGGGGAAGAAGAAAGGAGAGAAGGTGAGGAAGGAGGATAGGAAGAGTAGCTGAAGTTGCTTGTGTTTTCAGGAGTGAAAAACACATGAGAGAGGGATCTACACATGTACACACATACTTTCGTGTATTGATTAATAGTTCACAGTTTATATATTTATAGTTGTATTGATACAAATTAGATGGAAGTGTTGCACACCACGAAGTAATGTAACTTTGTGATATTCTGCTGTGACGGTATGGTTTGTCCCATCTCGCTATTGAACAGGAGACAATTGCTGTGCGATCAAGTTTACGTTCTTTAACTGAATGTGACAGAGAGTGACGGTGGCAACATTGCAGTAGAGATGGATTTGCTGTTACTCCAAAATAGAAGAGTCTTTCATCAACTTGCTTGGTGTCTTCTTCCCATTTAACAATCTCCACCGGCATTGTTACATTTTTGAGGAGGTGCACGCTAGATGCAGCATAGCCTATTGTACAGCTGTTCGGGGTAGATGCAAAAGCTCTGTTGCTCCACCATCAAATCTGTACACAGTCATGCACCTACCAAAATACAGAAAAACATTGTAATTCACGCTATGCCACAGACACATAACCATGTGTGACACACTTATAGGCATGCTTGTCTACACACACGCCCGCGCGCGCAAGCAAACACCGCACGCTATCTTTATTCCAAAAAAAAACATACTTTCCCATCTGCACATAGAAGACGGTGGCGAACGAAAAAGAGAAAACAGTGTGATGTGGTGCTCCTAGCCACAATCTGGTGACCTCACCAGAGCGCTATGCGGCACTCATCTTCCCCATCCCTCGTCTCCATCATACCCACACACATGCACAGAGAGAGAGGAGCTTGTCCTCCTCATTTGTGTACCCTGCTGATGCTGCTGCGCCAGCCTACACATCCAACCTGGGGCATGTACAGGGCCGACACAACTCTTCACATCACTCATCTACACTAGGCCAAATATAAAACCAGAACCCACTCTGTTGTGCAAACCACGAGGCATTTTTGTAAACACAGTTTGTAAATGCTATTCTACTGAATTAGGGAAATACCAAATAATGGGCAACCCAACTACATAACACCGAGAACCATCATGTGAGTGATCTGTAAGAACCACAGTGATGTTGATGGTTCTCTGCTGTAGGGTTACATTTGGATCTGGAATTCATTTTTTTCACAAGCAATCCTCTTAAACACAATGAAACATCCAGAATAAGCCCAGGAGTTATTCAGTGAGACAGTAAGTACACATCATTACAGCAATGTGGGAATAAGACGATCTGACTGTATGTCTATTTTCCAATCAGACTTCCCAGCCTGAGTTGTTGGCAGCCACATGGCTCCACAAGCAATTCCCACTGAATCTGACCGAGTGTAGGGGAGAGAAATGGACCGGAGAGCTGGTCTGCTGTTGTTTCTTTAATATCAACTCAATGACTTGATGTGTTTTTCTTTTTTTCATTGCATCAAATATATAGCAATGCATCTCAGGTCAAAATGAAAGCCATCTCACTCAGTCTGCTTCCCATTCACTACTGTGGTATTTCCGTGCTAGGGTGCAGATTCAGAACTGCTGACCTGCTGGGTTAAGTGAACAAAGTGAGTCTGGATTCAATATAAGATATGAGTGATTGTCTGGGAATTGTTAACATATAATATATGCAATTTAGAAATCTCTGCCTGGAAACCTCCTTTTGAGATTCCCATGTACTCATTTGACATTTATGGTTCTCCTTAACTAGTGGAAAGTTTTACAAAATGATTGAACAATCATAAACTAACAATAAATAGTTACCCACTACAACTTAAAAACCTACAGCCATTTTCAGTCATGTTTATGTTGATGTTTATTATCAGGATTCTCATTTGAGACAGTATGTCCTTGGCAGTGGCGTGTCCAGACATTTTTTACTGGGATGGCCCATGTGGGGCACTGACTTCTACAGGGATGGCATAAAGTCTAATGGACCTCGGACCCTCTTGGGGGCCAATCTTTCCCCCGGAAAGAATAGTTTTTCTATTTTAAAGTAGAATGCATCAATCTGGTGCAAATTAAGAGCAAGATTAAGAGGCTAGATCTATGACGAATTTGTGCTATTTTAAACAGGATTGTTCTCTTGTAAACAATGTAATCATCTTTGGATGGACCTGAACCTTAAACTGCTCTGTATATAAAGCAGTTCAAACTAGCTCCATCTCCAGCTGCAACAGTAACATGCTGCTGACACTCATATTTCAGTATTAATAA
>JAVQJF010059415.1:0-33051 GCA_036023855.1 Gadopsis marmoratus
CAGGTGCGCTCCCATCTTGGTGGGGCAGGGCCGTATGGGACGGACACGCCCCTCCATACTTGGCCCGGCCTCCTCCTGGGGCTCCGAGGCTCAGGCCTCCAGCCTGGGCCTCCACACACTTTATAGCAAACATAGCAAAATAGAGTTGATAATATGACTTAATTCATCCAGACTCTCTTAGCTTGCTTGCTCGCTTGCATTACCTCGGCTCGCACACGTCAGAGCTCCAGTATTCGCTGTTTAATAAATCCAATGTGTATAAGCCATCCAGCTTGCCAACACTGTCGTACTGTACACTGACAGTTGTTGCCTCTTGTGCCTTTATCAACATCATCATACTTTCACATCTGTTACACTGCAAATCAACTGTGACATTGTTACCACATTGGTATATTTGTATATATACAAAAAATATGAGAACACTGCAAAATTATCAGTTCTCTGGTTTTACTATTTATAGGTATGTGTTTGAGTAAAATTAACTTTGGAAAATTTGGAGTGGTATATATATATACATATATATATGCTTTTAGGGTGAAATTACACAGCCTGAAGTATAATTTAAGATTCATCAGGGTGTGATGATGGCTACACAGCCGTAAGAGAGGACCTCTGTGAAGTGTTTGTGAAATACCAAATGTCAAGGAGGATGGATGGTCATTCTATTATATTTTTTTGTCTTCTGCTGGACCTGCCCGGTTAACAGACCATTTAAACAGGTGCTTCTGTTTGAGTGACGGATGTAGAAGCAGTATTCTGTACATTATTCACAGTTATTTATTTTAAAGCATATTTTAAAACCGGGAACACATTTCTAAGGTCGACTGGCACGTTTGTCTAGATGACACTTTACCAAAACACAGTTCAGGTCATCAAAAGACCCTTGCACTGTGGAGATTGCCCACTGTCATCATTTGTGTGATAATTTCACACCTGCATCGAATTGCTTTTCAATCTTACATCTACTTGCATCTACTGGATTAGTCCTAGAAAAGGACACCAGAGCTCTAAATAAAATAAATCAATGCGCCATTAAAGCCAAATACAACCACTACTAATTGCAACTCTATCTTTTACTGTCCTCAAACTCGAGTATGTTATTCGTTTGAATTCATGTTTGCCACGTCGCCTCCATCCCACATCCTTTTATACACACAGCCGCTGCTTTCCAGTCTTGCTCTGTCATAGCATATTCTCACAAGGTTGTTTCTGTATTCCAGATCGTATCTCGCTGTAGATGCTTAACTCTCACCTTTGTCAGTCCTGCTGCATGTGAACTGTCTGCTGAATCAAAAACCTCTCAAGAGCTCCACAGCAATATCTCAGGGTTGGTGACCATTGGCGTGTTATATATATATATATTTGTTCAGCTTTAACATCAGTATATATTTTCTGTTTTATCATTGGTAACACTGTATACTTCACAATCTCAACTCTCTCATAAGTTCACTCCGTGACATTTCAGCAGTAAAGATCTCGTTCCGTATGGTGGGGTTGCCAGCTGCATTTATTTGTTTCATGCTTCACTATTTCCTTTAATGTTCCTTCACTGTGTGAGGACTTAGTTTCTTAATGGCCCCCTTATGTTAGGCTCTATGTAATAGTGCACAGGAGCGTGATCTGGACCTGTTTTCATGTATTTGTGTCTTATTTTTTTCCTCGTCGCCTTGTTCCAAATATAAAGCCACCGCTTAGTTGACGTCCATGACACTACTGGGCTCCTTGCCTGTACCATACTCATGACAGGGACTTGACAGTAAGATTCACAACACGACTGAGGTGTAAACGCAATTAAAGAAAGCCTCTCCTCCAGTTGCAGCAACCAGATTTAACAACTGAAACAAGAGAAGAATCACAGAAAGAAACGCAACAAATTTTGACTGATGAAACATTGAGTCAAAGAGTTTTCTCTGTCTGGCATGAAGCCGCTCCTTCTTCTGTCACAGTCTGGAATGCAATTAACATAAAACATCTAAAATGAATGTCACATGTCAACACAGGAGATTAGAATGCAAGGATGAAAATGTCACATATTATTTGATGTATCTCCTACACTCTTTTTGCTTTCCCTCCACTCTAAAAGACACAACATAAACATGTTTAAGTGTCTGCTTTCATCCTGCATAAACCGCCGGCTGCATAAACAATATTAACAATAACCTCAAAGATAAAATACAGCGCATAAACCCAGCATTGTGACTCGGAGACATGTCATTTCCAGGGATTGATTTATTTTTAGTTCTGCCTTGTTGATTTCCTCAGAGGTATGTGTCTCATTGGTGGATATGACATTACACAGATCACTTGTAAGTGATTATTGTCTGCAAATGATGAACAGTCCTGTGCAATATTCATAGGAGGCACACTGGTCCAGATTTGAACCCACACTTCTCCCTTAACAGCCAATATCTATGTGCCCTTAAGCAAATAACGTCAGTCTCAGCCCCTCCAGCAAAGCAGTGGAAATTGTGATTGTTGCACGAAGCTCCCAGGTGTGATTGTGTATGAATCTTGATGTAGTTAAAAATAAAAACAAAACCCAGCAGGGCTCAGTAAATTTTGTCTAGAAAAATAACCTGGAAAATAAAAAGCACACTGTCAAAGAAAAAAAACGGCTGCTATTCTATTCGGAGTTGTGCCGTATCTAACTGATGGTGCCTGGCTGAGGTCATGACCTGGTGCAGGTTGACTTTGACCTCGCTGAATGGCCTCAGCTGTGGTGCGATGATCAGCGCTGTTTGGCCAGGAAACGCTGCTTACGAACAACTGCTCTGCTCTTGTCTGGCCTCACTTCTGCTGGAAGGGTTGGAGCTTATGTAGCCATGACCTTACTGGACTTTGGCAAGATTTGTTCATTAAGAATTAATCTATCTGCTTTTACCTGCTCTTGTAAGTCAAAAACAAAAAGAAGGCTGTGGTTGTTACTTCTCAAATATTCCCTCTTGCTTTCCATTGTTTCTAATTATCTCACATTAGTTAATCCAGGCTGTTTGAGAGACATCAGGAACAATACACGAGGATTGCTCATAGACATTTCAACATGAGGACAGGAGGGGCCAGGGATCACATCACCAAACCTACGATTAATGAATGACCCCCTTCTAAAATACAATTCACATGCTGTCTGACATAAATGATCCATTATTGTTGAATGACTCTCCAGAGAAAGCGGGGTTAAAGTATTATTTCAGCATGACCTTGTAGTGGGTTTGAGGGATCCAGTGAGAATAAGTGGACTCTTGCTGAAAAATGAAATAGACTTTGTATTGGCACTTTTTTATGCCATCTGAGACTATTCAACCAAACAGTACAATTAATGTATCATAAGTCTATAGGTGCAGCATGGGTTATGCTAACTGGATTATTGAGATCTCGGCTGTTGATGAACCTCCTGCAGCGCTTTGTTTGCACTTCACAACTCTGTCTCTAGTCCACCATCGGCTTCACAGACAAATCTCAAAAACCTAGCCATGTGGCAACCTCTCAATAAAAATGCTCTAATTCATACACATGTGCAGGCACATACATATGTTTACTATAGTTACGATTTCTACATCCCGTAGTTAGTTGTCTGTGCTTCCTGTCTGATTTTGATATCCTTACCTGTCTGGTCTGTTCTGTTCTCTGAGGGATTATCCACACGTATTCTCGTCAGTTCAGACTGTTTGAGATGTGCTTAGTTTACGTGTTCCTGTGTTGACTGGTGTATGTTCCCAGTGCTTCTGTCTCCGATCCTGGACTTACCTGTTGTCTGTCTTCCTGCCTGCCTGCCTACCTTTACCTACATTCAAGCCAATTTTGTGTTAAATAAACCATTGAAACTACTCCAGTCTGCCTGTGCTGTCTGCGCTTGGGTCCAATCCCTGCCACCAGAAAAAAACATTTTTCTCATGCAGTCAGTCATGTTGTCTTAATGAATAGCTTAGCAAAACTAAGTCAAATTGTAAAGTATGTGCTCATCTGAACACCCAGATTGCTAGTCATTGATGGATGAAAACCTAGTATCTCCAGTATGTGATGCATCAAAACAATGAGGTTCTCACAGATTTTCACCTAAAGTTAAAACTCAGATAATATATAAAATACTGATAGAATACAAGCATGTATTTGGAATCGCAAAGAATCCTGCTAAGCCGGTCTGAAAACCAATAAGGAAAATGTCAATACAGTGGTATTTCAAGCTCAAGCTTCAACACTAGGTGACTGTGCAAGGTGCAGCCAGAAGCTGAGAGGTGAGTGGGATGCAGCAAAAGGCAGGTGGAATAAAGTGACCTGGGGGCTAGAGCAGAAGGGGGTGATAATAAGGAATCCATGTGACTGACTCAGAGTGATGGGCTTACCTGGCTATGAATATTTCAGACAGCAGTGAGGTGTGTTATTACAGCTCAGTGGGAGCACTCACAACATGGGGGCAAGACATGTGCTATCACAAGATAGGACTGAGCACAAACGCACAATTTTGTTTCAAACGCATTTTTTTCCCCAGCATACCGAAAGAGCACATTTCAAATTGCTCATTCACGTTCAAAATGTTTTCATCAACAAACTAACAAAAGCATCTTCCACTGACATGCTCCCATAAATCAATATACCAAGTAATCAATACCCAAGGAAAGGTTTACACATTAGCAGAAGACTAGCATTGCGAGTGGAGAAAGTGAAATACATGTGCAGCATTTTACTTGAGTTGGAACAGTCCCACATGCCAAGAAGACGATTAAATAAATATTCTGTTTACATGGACTGGCTGCCCAGGGGTCTGCAAACTAGTACAGCAAAGCAGCTTCACTCAGCCAGCTAACAATCCAGAGCCTCTGGCCATTCTCATATATTCCCTCCATTATTTCACCAGCTTCTGCCTCTCAAGCCACCGACTCTTTTACAAAACAGTGTCTGGAAATGAGACAGACCACTATGACGGACGGGGGAGGCATGTTGTAAAAACAGTTGAGACATGCTCTTTAAATATACAGGGGATGGTTGGAGTGTTGTTCTATATGTAGTTGGTTTCATATAAAATGCCTACAGCATAAAAACTGCAAAGCACATATGCATGGATGAAGCTTCACATTATGGCAATAGCCTTGGAAGTAGTTGCTTTGCTACAATTCAAAGCAGCAAACAAATATTAAAATGCTACAGAATGACTGTAAAAACATGACCCATCATAACAACTGACAACTGAGCATTTCATTATTCTAGTTCATGTGGCATTCAGCTGAAAACCATTTCTCTCCAGCCATTATAGTATATCTGACATCCTGAAACAACTGCTTCTGCCAACATCTTCCAACATGGACACCTTAGACAACAGCTAAGCCCCGAGCAGGGAACAGCCAGTCTTATGTATTATACATGATACACGATATACATTATACATATCCTTAGTTATTCACCATAAAGGGCGCGTATTAACCTGTGTGCAACCTAGCGCTGTTAGAACATGTACAGAAATAAATGGTGTGACTTGTACACGTGTGTAGCTGGTAATTAACACATACGACCACAAAAGTATGCCATTTGGCAAGCTCGTTACATTCTCACACTGCATTTGCATCTGTGTTTGAAATGCCACCAATATCACTTCAATTTGTAGTCCGTTTTAGATTTGTACTTAAAACCCTCTGAAGTCATCTATTCATTGGTGAATACACTGAGCATGTTTTATTTATAGTAGCATAACTTAAAAAATATATAATTATGCAGCGACAAGCTGAGAAAATCAGTTGAAAGTGCTGATGTAGGACTTTCATGCTGTATCTCATTTGTCTGTAGACCACAAACAAATTTTTAAATAGAATTTCAAAACTTTGAATTCCGTGAACTCAGATTTACAGATTTACAGGCACAAAAACGAGTTACTTTTCTTTTGTATTTGTGTCTATAAAAAGTAAAGCAATATTTTTTAGAACCTGGAACAGTTCTATAATGTTATGGGATTATCACTAAGGATATGTACATTTTTACAGTATTTTGGGTTCCTGGCAACTTTCTACTTTGTGAAACTGACAAACTGATAAGCTAGACTTAATAGCTGTGTATGCGCAGAAAGAAGGATACCAGGCTTGTTGGCTAAAAGGCAGTTTAAAAAGGAGATAAACAAAGACACCAATGTATGCATAGAAGTTGGCAAAAATTAACCATAAGAGGCCATTTTATCCATCTTTGGATAACCATAATCTTCCATTGGTGTTCATGCAATGTGACGTTAAATTCAGTTTGATGGCACCTGAATGGCATTTGTTGGCAGTCAGTCCAGGGATTCAAACCTATTATCTGTTGTCTAAAACGTATGGAGAAATAAACCCTCTTAGCATGCAATACATCTCTGTCACACATGCACATGAAGCGATACTAGCAAGATGATAAATCAGCAGATAAGTTCAAGCTCATTTTGCTGCAGCAGCTATTTGTGTTCTCATTGATGTTACAGAAATATTTATGTCTCTGGAAAGTCCAAACTCAATATTTTACCCAGCCAATTTAATTATTCACTGCATTTCAGGGAGCACAAAATGATGAAGTGAGAATCCAGCGAGTGCAACCGAACTGGAAAAAGCTAATGAAGCTCACCTGTCTGGTAGAAATACAATTCTATGGCTGATTCAGTTAGCTTTTGGATCACGCTGGCAGGCACAGAACTCATTGGTTTGAGACTGGGGAGAGATCCTCAGAGCAGGCCGTCATCTTTGCTAGCATGAACAGCACCTGTAAAATAGCCAAGCAGGTGTACAATCAACCTGTGTGGAGTGTTCTTGCAGAGCAAATTTTTACACCTGCCAGAATGTAATTTTAGAGGAGCAGCAGGATGCCTTCCATTTTATACACAAATCACACTGGCTTTGTGTGTGGGCAGGTGTATGTGTGTGACTCGTGGGGGTGTGTGAGACCTTTCATTTCCTTTTCGCCAATGAACAAAGCAAACATCCTACTTATGCCAGTTTAACTTGAAAATTAGCCGTGTTTACAAATGAAAGAAAAATATATCATAAAATACAAGTTTGACAAAAGAAAAATAGCATGTTATTTTTGTTTTTTATCTGAATGATGCCATTAATTTATCTTGTCAACATGTGATCATTGGATAGATCAAATAAGCAAGAAATGGCCCCAGAAAAATAAAATAAACCATAACTGCACTTGATTTTATTCAGCATGAGAATCTGCATTCTTTTAGAGATGGGTTGGAAGGTGAGAGGCTCATGACCTCCATCCATTCTAAATTTCTTTTTCTCAACTGTTCTCATGTGCATAACCCTGAAACTAAACATACACTGAGGGTTTCACTTGGCGCAATTAAAACAAAATGATTGCCAACTATTATGTTTTACATCAGCCTCCTGGTTTTACACTGAAAAGAAGCAAGAGGTCGTCTCTCACTCAGTTTCGTTTGTATAAATGGAGACCTTTAAATGCTGAGGGAGAGTGGAGGCAGACAGAGTCACCACATATAAACAGGACTGTAAATTGAATGTTATGTGAACTGAAAGAAAAAAATACTTGGTTTTATAGATGGTGGACTTTCACAGTAATAACAATAAAAGTACAGCTATCATTCACATACAATTTATCCATATCAACAAGAAATATTAATATATAAGGTAAGCAATGAAGGAAAGTGGTACTCCAGCAATTTAGAATGGCAGTTCTATAAAGTTGGGGGGCTCACAAGAGACAGGTTATCTAGATTAAGAGTCTACAGCTCGCTACTTAGGCACAGTGGCGCTTTGAGGTAAATGCTAACACCTGAGGTACAGCTTAGGATGATGGGAACATCATTAGATTTGCAGGAATTTACTCATAAAGCAAAGTATTGGACAAAATAAAAATTTTACCTGTGCTAGATGAAATCTCAAGGGATCAAAACGAGTACAATTCACCCTGAGAGAGTTTAATGGCAATCCATCCAATCAAAACGACAAATGCCAACCTGCTGGTGGTGCAAGTGGAAGAGTCAGGAGAACACCAGAGTCATTAGCATGCATCGTCTGGGGACCATGAATGTTGGTATAAAGTTATGGGACAATCTAAACAATGTTGAGATATTTCACAGGAAAAGTGAAAACCTTGACCTCCTGGTAGCACTACAGGAAAGGTCTGGAGACCACCAGAGTCTAAAGGGTTCATCCTCTAAGCACCATGGATGTGTGTGTTAAACTGGCAAGGCAATCCATCCTTTAGCTGTGAAATTTAAATAAATACCAAAAATGTCAAGCTGCTGGTGGCACTAGATTAAAGGTCAACGAAGTCAATAGGATTCATCCTCTGGCGACCATGAATGCCTGTACAAAGTTCCATCTTTGTCCTCCCAGTTGTTAATAAGATATGTGAGTCTGAACCGAAGTGGTGGACTCCAAAGCCATGCTGCTAGCACGGCTAAAAATAGAATGGTTGAAATTGAAACATCAGATTACATCATCAGAGTCATTTTTCAAAAACTTTGGAAAGCTCCCCCCAGAGCCACAGAAGACATTACACAACTGTTTTCACAGGCTGAGTCGTACGCCCAATGACAAGTCAGCTGACTTCCATGTGCGGAGTAATTAATCATGACAATTGGGGTAATGATTTGCACGTAATGATGTCAGTGTGTAGATGCACGTGTCACATTTAAATCTCCAGGTTCAGTGGATCTTCTCTGTCGGGGCAAATCTAATTTATTAGTTTTTTCATTGCCTTCGGTTTAAAAACGGCAACACAAATGTCAACCCTTGCATGCAGCTTACGTCAAGTACAAATAGTCAGCTTGCAAGTAGAGGAATTTAACCTTTCAATTAATAGAGAAATTAACTGTAATTTTTAGCTAATATAGACAAATAATTATAATAGCGGATCCAATTAGACAGATAATCCAGTTGCTGCTGTCAGGATAAACAAAAGGTGGAATTGTAGAAACAGCAAATGTCAGATGGCAAAACATCCCTTTGCACTTTGTCTTGACACTAGAAGTATCTGGCTCACAGTAGTAGCATTAATAAATCAGAGTAGTTATATCTTTAGATTTTGAAATGGACTGACGTCTCACTCTCTCATTGTTGTTCAGAGAGCACCACCTCAGCATGAAGAGCAGCATGTGTTGAATGACTGGGTCCTTCCCTTCGCCGTTGCCAAGGGAGCTGCGGTGGACTTGCATGAATAACCTGGAAGAGCTGTGAGCAGGACTTTATCCTGCAGCAGTGCCACCAGCTCTGGGCAAAGTTAGAGGTGAGGTTAATGCCAATGAAATGTACTCGAGCAGTGGAGCAAAAGAAGCAGCAGCTCCTCCATCATTAAATTAGAGGAAGCAAACCTCGGCTTTAACACCTTCATGTGCCATTTTCCTGTCTTTTTTTTTTCCATTGCTCAGCCAGCGAGATGTGATTAAAAAAAAATCTGATAAAAAGGATCGTCATGATTCAAAATTCCTCCCCGATGTCTGTATTTAATCCTTCAATAATTTTGTGCATTTGGCAAGCCAACTCATTCCCGTCTGTTTACCCTCAGCAGATGTGTAGGGTTTCAAAACAGACCACAAGTCAAGGATGAAATTGTAATGCTACCCTTACATGCTTTTTGATTAGTGAGTGAGATTTTTATTTAGATTTTTAAATTTTTTTTTTTTTGTCCCTGTCAATACCTTAAGAGGTTTAAAGGAAATGGTCAAATCTGCAAAACACTTGGGGCATTTGAGGTGAACTGTTAAATTTGTGCTAAAAGAAAAACTAAACAAAAACAAAAAAAAAAACATTGCAGTTGCAGATCCCCAGGGGGAGAGTTGAATGACCTGCCAAATCTAATTTCTCAGTGTGTGTATTTACCAGAGTAGCTATAGTGAGGGAAAATGTATTGTGTAAGCGCCTGGCTGTTCTCTCTGTTATGGAAGTTCAATGACCCATTATTTAGTGGTGTGGTGCTCACTGTAGTGCATGGCAGTGAAAATAAGAAGCCTAAAATTACTTGATGGCATAGTGAGAAATTACTGATTTGACTTGAGTTTTGCGCAGTCTGGCTGATTAAAGGTTTGGACACAATAAAAGGTCGTGCTGTATAAGAACTCTAGATGGACTGTGAGAGCAAATGTCTCGCAGTTTAATGATTTGTTTTCTAACAGACCTGAGCATTCCTATTACTCCTTGCGCAGAAAAACATATGATTAATATCTTACTGTTAGAAATATTAAATAAAAAACTTATTTATAGTGCCAAATAGAGTTAAATGCTAAAATGTCAAAGAATGGGATACTAACTTTGGTTTTCAGCATGCATATAAACATTTGAATAACTTCAGGTAATAACTGAATCTAGATAATGTACCAAAATTCAGAAAGAAAATAAATTTAAATCCTGGACACTAATCACTCTCAGCCATCTCTTGGCAGAAGCGAATGTCAACAAATATAAAAAAGGCATTATGAAGTTTCTGTATATTTAAATGCTTAAAATTCAATTGCATTTCCCTTTAAATGATTATGCTTATTTAATTTATGTTTTTATCCTCTAAGGGTAAGAGTAGATGAATTCTGCATACCACTCAGCCCTGCACAGTGATTCTGCATTACCTCACAATGAATTCTGTCGTTCACTGAACAAATGTGAAAGAGAGCAAACCACAATTCCACCGAGGAGTGGGCCTAAGTGCAAAGGCAGCAGGGCCGAACCTAGGAGAATCTGATTTCCGCCCCAAAGACAATGAGGCCCATCACTCAGCGTCTGCCATGTCATACCATGGATCATATTTACACCCAGACAGCAGATCGGGGCTCCAGGGATGCACAGGAAGCGGAGGTCACTTGACCAAACACAACCAATGCAGCCCTGCGGGAAGAAAGCAGCAGCCATACATCATGCCAGAAGCCATCCGTCACCCAGATTGTATTTGAGGCAGCCCTCTCTGAGATTTGCAGCAGCCACTGGCCCTTGAGGGACGAGCTGGTGACAGAGCCTCCTACAAACACACTCTATTCCTTTCACAAGCTGGACACTCTATACACAGGTCAGAAGTGCCAGAAGGTAACTTGTCATCACACACAATTAAGTGAGATTATTTTGGTTCTCATTTTTATCTAATTATTCTACAGGCCCGTACGGCCAGGTGGTATACAGATGGCATAGAAATGTAAAATGTGTATAGTGTAACTTTTCAATTACGCTAACATAATGCACTTACATGCAATGTTATTTATTGTCTTCTGGCAGGTGGCAAGATATTGGTGTTTGTTGCTGAGAGAAAACCATGTCTGAATAGTGGCTGCAGCAACGATCCACTAAGGCTGTATGCAGACTGAGCCCAGCATAGCAAATTGTCTTTTTATGGCGCAATCAGGAAGAATCTGGCAGTGGTTACAAATGTGTAGTCTAGATCTACAATAACTGCAGTATTTTTGAAAGAATGAAAATGAAATCCATGACTGAAAGCGATTGCTGAGGTTCCCGAAAAGCAGTATGCTGAAAGCCAGAAGACGTTCTCCTACATGCCAACACTGAAGGTGCCCTGTGTATTTTAAACGTCAGCAAATCATTGTTTTATTTCTAATGATACTTAAGTAGTGATGTCTAGCTTCTATTTTGTGACAATAATATTGTTAGTGTTTCTTTTTCTGCCACAAAGAGGATTTTGTCAAAAGCAGAAACTCTGAATGCTTTATGTATGTGTTGGTTTAACAACAGCCACTTTTCTGCCTTGTGTTGTACAACAAGGGTGCAGATTTCCTGCAAAATCCAATAGATGCCACACAATGTAAATATCCTGCCAACCGTCTCAGCGATGACATCATTTGTTTGTCGTGTAATTTTGTCAATGTCTCACAATGTTGCAGCCTACTGTAAAAAAGCAATTTTGAGCAACTCAAAGCACACTGAGGTATTCAATTTACTCAGCACTGTAGATGGATAATATGAAACAGAAAATATGCACTGAATGAGTTCTGTGGACAGTTCAATGAGCCAGAGGGAAAATCTTTGCACCACCAGATCTAATATCGGCTACAATCCCCCAACAAGCCCAGAACTAAATCAGTCTTAAAAGTTAGCTGGCATTGCTATTGTTTGCAAACTAAATGCATCATAATCAGTCATAGTTACCCAATGCTGATGTTAATCACTTATGACAGGAAAAGGGCCACATGCTGAGTGGTGGACCCTAATGTGGCTGGACTAAAAAGCCTATTGTGGTCCCCCAGTATCTGGTATATATTTTGAATTAGGTTTCATTTGTACTAATAATAGTACTGTGTTTTTTGGCAGCTGTGGCTCAGGAGGAAGAGCGCATTGTCCAAGGGTTGGCGGTTTGATCCCTGACTCCTCCTGGCCATGGCGAAGTGTCCTAGGCCCATCACTCAGCGTCTGCCATGTCGCACCATGGGTCATATTAGGGCAAGACACTGAATCCACTGTTCCCGGTGGATGCCTGCACCAATCTGTAAAACCTCTTTGGCAACTTATAAATGGATGTCACTATGTTCTTCTGTGTTTAAATGACAAATAAAATGTGTTCAGAATGTATCCTTCATTTAATTGTTTTGTATGATGTGTCTAATCATTTTGGAGTAGATAAATGGTAATGTTGCTTTTGAGATGTGGGTATGTATGTTCGTCACTGATGTCATGACAGTGGTGTGGGAGGACAAAAGGAAGGTGGAGAGGGGCAATCAAGTGATTTAGCTATATTAATAGCATGTCATAGTGATGCTGGGCTACCATATGGCTCCACCTCTCCAACAAATACACTGTACTATGGCCCTTACCTTATTTGTCTGTACATACTGCAGCTGCCCGAACATAATACTTACAGACTGAACCTCAAAGAAGCCCTTAAGCTGTATTTATCAGCATGTCTGCCATCTGTTATTTTCCTGAAAAATATTACAAGCAATTTCCTTTTTAGTTCCCTTTTATAGAAACAGCAGCAAGCGCTGCCACACAACCAATACTGCACAACAGTTAGTTCCACGGTAGTGTTTGAAGAGTCAGAATGAAACACTAAAGCACCATATATATACAGCATCTGCCACAAATGTCAATAGAAGGTTTGCAAATTATTTATTTCTAATGTTGAAGATGTATACTCACATTTCCTCATGTGTTTGGAGAACCAACCTTTTCATCCTGGTAAGGCAACAATAGAGAAAGCTTACCCCTCCTTGAAATACTGCATTGTTTAGCCAGAAAAACAACAGAAGAGACGACAGCTCTAAATGATATGTCTCTGTATATTTGGTCCCATAGGAAGAAGTGAAATAAATGCATGTGCCCTTGTACTGTATGAGGTCTGTTGTAGGTGGACAGGCTGTGTAGATTAATTTGTGCCTCTGGCATGGCAAAGTTCCATGCACATACAGTACATAGCACGAGCAGCGGTCTGGAAAAGAGAAGAGAGCAGAGAAAACACAGAGGCACTTCTGACTGCATGCCCTTCAATGAGCGCTGCAAAGGATGAAGGTGAGGAAATATTATACATAAATGGTTCCACCTGAACATCCAGTGGTGCAGCCCATTTTTACTCTTGCAAAGGTCTCGGGAAGAAAAATGCTGATATAACCTTTCTTAACAGCATCACCTCCAGTTCTGATACTGAATAATTCAGTGGCTATTAGTCTACCATTTGCCTGGACATGAAGTCTCCTAGCAACTTTGCGAGACTTTGTGATCAGGTAGGTGTTCTGTCACAGAAGCTGTTCTGACTGCAGGTAGTGCCGCACATTAAACATCACCATAAAGTCACTTACTAAAGCAGCTAGTTTAAGCAGATTATGTCTGTTTGTCATCCGGGTATCACAAAAGCTTTAACATACATTTCTGTGCAATTCAATGGAGAGTTATCCCAAGAATATCCTAAACTTGAGCCGTGATGTGGATTTCATATTTCCACCGTTTGAAGATTATTTCTCCCAAATAGATTAGGCCTTATTCCAGTTCCAGCTCTTCCCTTAGTTATTTTTATGTAATATTTATCGGACCAACGTGTAGTATTCTGTGAGGACCTTGTAGTAAGACTTAATCCAACCAAATACTGAAAGCAGATGGGATAAGAGGGCAAATGCTTGTTGATAGTGCACACACAACCAATAGGACATAATGAACAAGCACTAATGTAATGATGTTATGTTATAGTATGTCCACAATATATAAAATTCACTAATGATGACTCAGACCATCCACTGCAATCGCATTTTGATACAGGCATGCTTGCCCACACTTTCAGGCTGAGAGATTGTAAATGTCAGTGGCTTGTCACTCAGACTCAGTCCCACATGGGCAGTGAGATGGAGCCCGCTAAAAGGGAAGACCGAATGACAGGACAGACATTAGTATCCTGTCTGACTCACTCAGTGTCTGACTGTCAATCTCTGGATGTGTTTCAGGCACAACTTTACCACTTTATGCATTTTCAAATTTCTATTCAGTGCCTGATTATCTCCATTCAAGCCCTCACTGCTGGATGTTGACTGGCTGTCCTCCTTGAATAACCATTTAAGGTCAATTGGCTGTGGCTTCAAATTGTTGCCCCCAATTTCACTTAGGCTGAAATGGAAAAAGAAATGATGTCTTAGATTAAGGGATCAGATATGTCTCTCTTCTGCAGATATTAACTGTTAAGCCTTTGAAAAACATCATTACAAATATCAAACATCCTGAGATATAGAAGCTATATTATAAAACAAATGGGCAAAATAGTTCATGACTGATGTTTTTACTCTTTCACACTCTAATTTCTCTGACTTTCATTTCTGTAAATATTTGTTAGAATGGCACCATTTCGTCTGCCATTTTTCGTCATTTCATTTGATGATCCGGTGCTTTCACTGTTTTGTCACATTTAATTTTGTTGTGCAGAACGTGATAACTGTATCTGTAAAGTACATTGGAAGAGCCTTTCTCCCAAATTGAAATATGTCAACCCCCAGAGGTTGTTTGTATGTTCAATTTAAATTATATAGGGTTGTAATATACAATCCTCTATGGGCTAAGATGTCTCCACCACCTGACAACTGTGATATGCATATGGTCTAGGACAGCCATCCAGATCTTGTATTGATTCCAGCAGAGCTGTGCATGCTGTGTCGCTTTTACTCTGCACATGCCAAGACTCAATGACACAATATCAGTCCAGAGCCAAATGGCCACTAGGCTTTTGTATTAGTTTAAATAAATCCCTCTTTAGAGAGGAATATGTTCCTCTGGACATTGATGCAGTGCAATATCCTGGGGTTTGAATAAAGTGACTCCAAACACACCAATGACTTCCATCTGCTCACTGGGTTATGCTTGTAAATTCTGCAATTAGATGCATAGTTAATTCCTGCTATCTATCAGTTTATAGCTCGCGAGTTTGGTGGCAAAGACCACCAAGCTGTCAAGTGCTGGCACCAAGTCGAGAACATTTTATCTCTCTCTGCGCAATGAGTCGTGCACTGACAGAGCTGAAGAATTTATTAAGTGTGTGGTAAAGTCACCATGCTGTATGTTTTCTCACTCGTTTTCAAACTTACTTTCAAACTTCACTCACTGCCTTTGTGATTAAGAACCGACCCCAGCATTCTTGCGGACGAGATTGAATGAGAATGTGAATGAAAATAGATAGTAACAGTATCTTTGGGACGGGGACAGGCTCGTGGGCAGAATGAGAGGGGCCATGAAGTGGAACAGGACAGTTTGGCATCAGCTTCCCAGAAGCAACATGGCCTCCCGGTTGGAAGTGGGATCTGGAGATTCAAGGATCATTAGAAATGGACCTTAATACAGAATGGAGCTGAAGAGAAAATGGAGGAAAGTACAGTCATTTAATAGAACCTCAGTCAATACAA
The DNA here is from genome assembly GCA_036023855.1 of Gadopsis marmoratus. NCBI lineage: Eukaryota > Metazoa > Chordata > Actinopteri > Centrarchiformes > Percichthyidae > Gadopsis > Gadopsis marmoratus. The sequence continues at coordinate 15,782 of JAVQJF010059415.1, forward strand.
AAAATTGGCCACAAATAGGAATTTGTTTCTTAACATAATATTTTCTCATGCCACTCCCATTAATACACACAGATATACAGTGTATGTAGTCACAGCAAGGGCAGCTAGAGGGTTTAAGGGCTATTTCATAATCTATGTAATCTATCACTCCATTGATTAGCGCAGGAGGGAAGTGCAACCACAGCAGCAGCCTCCTACACAAGTCTCTGTCACCACCCCCATCCATGTCAAGCCTCCCATCTGTTTGACTGCTAATTAATATGGACAATAAAGTTGCATTTTCAAAATAGAGATGAGCTAATGAGAAAAGAGATCCAAGAGATGCAAAATACTGTTATAAAACTGCTTAGTCATGGGCCATTTGGCCTTTGAAAAATCAAGCTTTGTAGGTTTTGAAAATATTACACATATATTCTCTCCCTGGTAGCACTGTTCTCCATCACTCAGCAGCTGAAAGCAAAAGTAGGCCAAACAGTAGGAGGATTTTGAAATTCTAACAGGTAGGTGTTGTTCCAAGTCTGAGAGTAATCAGATTTGGTTGAAAGCCATGAATTTCAGCACATGGTAAAGCAATCTCGGAATCCACCAATTCAGTCTCTGCGGGCAATGGGCAATGTTTCAGGGCTTCCGGTGCAGCCAGCGGATATCCGGATAATAAATATCCAGGCCAGGACTTCCTCTTCCGTGCACTGGTCATTGTTTACAATCTGAATAGCAATCTCTGTACCCATCAGCTATCATCCGACAGCGATTTGAATGCAGATAAGTAAAGTAAAAGGTTATTATAAAAAGCTCATCTCTAGGGTTCTAAGATTGATAAAAAACTAAACCATCTTCAGACGATATAGCCGAAGGGTTCCGAGATTGCATTCCGGTCAATGTGTTCCGCCTCTGTTCATCTCAACATGGACTGTTTACTACTCGGACTACAACTGGACAACACACAGAAACTGTAATGCTTCCAATACCAAAATCTTGTCCCTTGCCTACAGATTCTGCATTAATATGGAGATATCTGTTTATAGAGATGAATGGAAAAGTAATCACCACTGATCACCAATCATGTGCACATACATCGTTTTTTGGGGCAGGGTTTTGCCAGTTTTCTGCAGTGAATGATGTATTTCCCCTTTAAACATTCAGTGTAAAGAGTATATACACAGCACATGCTGCGTCCTCTCTGAATATTGGGAACTAATGTTTTTGGTCACCACTAGAACTTATTAAATTAGCCATTAAATCTTTGTTTTCAGACTATGTACTGTATGTTGAAGAACTGAGATCAAAGCATGGTCCAAATTTGTGTTTGACCTGTGAGATAGAGATTGGGATTGTAGGATCAGCATTTTTATTTCACCAATTCACATTTACTGTAAAGTGTACGGTAGAGACTGCCAGCAGAGGGAAACATGCAAAAAAGGCTCCTTGTCAGATAAGACAAAAGGACATGGTGGTTATATGGTACAGGCTTCATGGATGCCCCTGCATCTCTTGTCTACATCTAAACAGGTTTCTGAGTTTGTGGAGCTAAACACATAATAGCAAAGGAAGGTGAAAGACAACAGAAATGAAATCACAGTGCAGAAGCAAGTGCTGGAGGAGTTTGTGAAACAGTTTAATTGTCTTTCCCACAGAGAGGCTCGGAGGAAGGACTATTTGCGTCCCTTTCAAATCCTTCAGATGTAGTGGACTGCTGTAGAGTGTATCCTAAGTCTTTCCCCCCACGCCCACACACACACACACACACACTCACACATTAACGACAAGGGTAGCAACTGTCCTTTGGCAGTGACACTAAGCACTGAACAGCTCTGAGCACAGCAGGAGGCTGTGGCCACCTGCATACTGTGGAGTGGAGATAGAGAGGCAAATCCAGCACTGAAATTGGTGATGGACACTACAAAATTTCCTTTTTCTACTCCAAGGATTTCAGCTGTTTCTTTCGAGGTTTAAACTGTGCTTAGTTATGAGGAGTGGCACAAGACTAAATAAATCCAAGATTTCAGATAGCTGTGGGTGCTAAAACTGGTTCACTTTTATCCTACAGGAAGAGAAAAATGCTTTTATTGTTCCCCAGGCCCCGCAAAGACCTGTGCGAAATGTAAACAATGTTTGAGCCTACCTTTGAGCCTTGTTGCAAGGGCCTACTACTGTGCAGTGTTCATTAGAGTGGAAATGATATGTGCAAACAAAGAGAGACGCCCAAGCAGCACACTCTGCTGCGTCTTTTCATCTCAGAATTGCAAATGAATGCAGCCTCCTCACCTGGTCCCTGCAGGCAGTGTCCCAGTGCCTCCAATCAGTGGGCATCCAGCAGCAAACTGGGAGCCCTAATAGTTGAGGATGATGCCTGATAAACACATTCTCCCCCACATATTTTGCTGCCTGGCAGGGTGGCCTTCAACCAAGGTCAAAATGTGGAGGAGCTTGGCGAACAGAGTTGCTTATGCAAAAAAACTGGCACATTTATTTAAGAGTCAGTTCTGACTCAGTTTGGCTGCTCTCCATCTGCTTTATCCTTTTTAAAAGGTGCATCGTTGTCCATACTGGCACAGAGTCTTGTTGGAGGAGTGTTTTTCATGAATATATCCCGAAAAGTACACAATTTCGGACAAATTCCAGATGAAATGTAAAGGATATGAGGAAACAACGTACACAGATGTTTCACTCAATATGCAAATTAACAGTATGTACAGTAATGTTAAGACTTCTGGCATTCTACATTATTGCATAGGGCAGCCCTGTCCATAGAGGAGCAGCATTAGACTTCCAGTGCAGTCAATGTCTGTGGCCAAACCATTCTGTCTAAATAACAGGGAGGGTGGCACCGTAAACACAGACTTGCTTGGCTTTGTCGAGCTAATGACTTCCTGCTCCAGTGGCTTGTGAAACAGTGTTAGAGCCAAAATAAGTAAAATCGGGAGCAGAATTTAATCTGTCACTCAATGGAAAGCCTTTAAGCAGAAACATGCAGCCACCCATAGGGTGCACGCAAGTGAAGTGAAAATTGCAGCAAAAGCTCCCTGGCAGGAGTGAAGCACAGGTTGTGTATAGGAATGAGAATTACAGATTGGTTGGGTAAATAGGGGATTCTTTAAAGCAAAACACGCAGAGTGTGAATGTCAACCAAGGTGGTAATCTAAAAACCATCAATCCCTTTCAATCTAGGTAAGCTTCACCTATGTAGAATAGAGATTGATGTGGGGAGGAAGAAAGTGCTTGTTCTCGTTTTTTGATCTCCCTGAATTTGCCCCGAGCTTGATTTTGAACCGTGTAGCTGTGCAGCAGCCATATTAACAACCAGGTAGCGTAAGCAATGCTCACTCTTCCAACAGCTCAGAATTAATCATTTCAATGAGCTTTTTGTTTCCTCTGTCGTCTCCTGGGAAAACTGGATGGGTTTGATGAGAAGCTACTCTGAGGTAGATCAGCTAAAATTGATCAAACACATCAGTATGACTTGTTTTGCTAAAACTGCCCTGATTACTTTCTAACCTCCTTTTCGCCAACTGTTTTCTGACGGCAGTGAATTTGGAACAAGGCTGCATCCAAATTATACCTCCATGCAATTACACCAAGCCAGCATTGATTCTGTGAACAAACAGCTGAATTTATTTACTAAAAAACCCTAAAAATTCACTCATATTACAAATGGTGATCTGATCAATAATGAAAATACACAAGCCTTTTCAGAAGATATGATGAAGTGTACAAGTGTGAAACATTGTGTGTAGTGTCAGCAACTCCAACTTGGAGGCATTGAAACCTTTTCATTAAACAAGTCTATTCTGAATCACTGACATCAAAGTTTCCTGTGTTCCACATTAATATTCATGTGTGAAGCAAAGAAAAAAATAAAAAATAAGACATGAAATGCAGATTAGCCTCTTCTGAGAAGATATGCAAATAGCAAGCCAGACACTTGAAGTTTATCTTTGCACTTGAATACACAGTCCACATGCACATGTACTGTATTTGTTTCTTTATTCAAATCTACTTATACGTAATTTAAATAAAGTAAGGCCAAATATAGAAATAACCACCAAGTTTCATATGTGTCTGGACAGCAATAAATCACTTAAAGGTATTGAATCATAAGAGCGGACTTAAAGAGTGGCTTTAATTTAAGGGTATTTCTGGCAGTATTGTATGAGGTGATATAGAGTAGACAGGTGGCTAATGGAGTACAATTAAACAAGAGTCTGACAAGGAAAACCCTTCCAAAATCTCAGTCAGCATTAGAATCCTTTTAGATATTAAAATGCACACAGCCTGCGGATCACTCAATCACATTATGAGTTTGAGTGCTGCTCATTGGTGGTCAGGGACAAATAACCTGCCAATCCCAGAATGTCTTACATGCAAAACAATCACCAGTTTAATGAACATAGTCTTTGGCACCTTAAAATGGGAGGACCATGTTGTACTGATAAAGGATGTACCGTATTTCCTCAGATAGCGGACGGGGGGCCTTTATTTACCTGAACTGCACAAGGTGCCAGGCCTTTATCTGAAGCAGGCTTGTATTAGAGGCATGCCTTTGTTTCCAATGGCCTCTTTCTGATGAGTATAATTGGTCATATTTTAGTACAAAGCCTTGTTTAGATCCGTCCCGTTTGCCCTGTTAAAGTTGCTGCATCATGCTGTTACTCAACACTTCCTATATCAATTTCAAATTAAAGCTATCTAGCATTTCAGTGGACAGAAACTCTTACCCTTAATTTCTTAACAAGGCTTTTATTGTGTAACATTTGCAGGAAACCTTTTGTGGAAAACAAATTGACTTCCATTGAAAAGTATAGCTGCTGCCATCTTGTGGCGCTTGTAAGTAACTGCAACATACACTTTGGCTGAGATGTAAACACGTCTGCAGTGACTGAAATCAGGCAATAACAGTTTAGATGAGTAACTTAGAACAACAGTGATGAAAATAGCATGATTATGTTGTTGAGTTTATTAAATTAAAGCAATGGAAATATAATACGTTAGTTGCCATGCACATAATAGCCTTATTTTTTCCCCGGCTTATATGGGAGGCCGGCCTTTATTTGTTTATTTGTCGACCACACCCCCGGCCATTACTGGAGACCCAGCTTTTACTTGATTACCAGTCTTCATTTAAGGAAATTCTGTAATTATTTTACTGCTTAAATAAATATGTCCAAAAAAATCCTTCAGTTCAAATATCAAAGTGGACTGCATTATACTGAAATATTATTCTACATGATTCAACATTAAAATGATCTTTAATTTATTATATACAGTAGAAATCCAGTGATTCTGCAAGGTTTCTAAAGCTCTACAGAAAGCTCTTTCATAATAGCAAACAAATACATTCCTTTTGAATTTCAAGAACTATAACACTAGTGGACAAAATCATGAATGAGCCTCAAAAGAGCCAAACCAAAAGCATTCCAGCATGCACTACACTAAAGGATAAGAATAAATCAGTAATATGGCATAAACTTAATAAAATACTTCTCTTATTAGTCTTAAAAAATCTTAATCCATCTGAATATCATGTTCACGTAAACGCTTTGATTCCACATGTGATATTATATCTCTATGTATACTATATATACATTTTCAGATCAGACTGTGCTCCATTTCTGAGCATTTCAAACACATCATATCTGCTTAGTTTAAATAGAAATTTATTTTCCAAAATTATTTTCCTTTGATGTCAGCAATCATGGCCTAGCATCACTTTGTTCAAATGATGGATATCTCAACTTGGAACAAGAGCCACATGTAAACTTACAGCAAGATAATGAATTGAAAATGGGTTAATTCTTCCCACCGCGCTAGTCCACACTAATGGGGAGGAGATAAGAACAGTCTTAATAGTTGGTCAGACCTTCTTGAAGAAGTGCAGCCAGAGCGGGCTTATCTAAATCCTCTTGGCAGAGCTATCGGAATAGTGAGAGGAGAGTGCAGAGGAGTGCTTAAATTTGTCTGAAAAGCAGCTCTTATAAATAAAGTAGCAGCAGGAAGTTCTTCTGATAGCGCTCGACTTCACTGTTCTGTATTGGCTTAGTTATTCAATATGTTGTGCTGAATATAAAAGAAAAAGCACATATTCACCATTGAAGCAGCATCGCTTCATGAAGTGAATGAGTGTGCCATAGTAAGTAAAATATAATGAAAAGCCCAAGCTAAACTATCTTAAAACAGTGTTATTTGTGTGCCTCCTCCCCGTCCTTGCCTCTGGAAGCAGCTGGCCTCTCTTGCTGGCTGAGAAGTGGTGGTAAAGTCGTGGGGAAAGAACCTTGTCCCTCCTGTTTGTTCGGTGTCACTGAAAGCACGAGGTGACCTGAGTTTGGGTTACGATGCGCTCTCCGCCAATGTTCCTTCGCTGTCGCTCTGCCTCATCGACTGCCTGCTGGAATCTCGCTCCACCTCATCCTCTTCATCAGATCTGCCAGGACCCAGGTGTCTACGGCACACAGGGGGGCTATAGGGGTCAACACACATACAGACACACCATTATATCATCACATGGCTATTTACAGTCGAAACAATACTAGACGTAGAGAAGAAAAAAGGTTGGTGTAAAAATATGGCACGGGAAACCACAAGCAATTTAGGTTGCTTGTGGCAGTAAACAACACATCCCCTAAGGTGTGTGATTGGCATATGCACACATTGTTATCATGGTGGCTCACAAATCTTTTTACATTTTTAATTAGAATATAGGAAAAAGAATCAGATGTTTTCTTGGTCTATGGTCCTCTATAGAACAGTGTTACCGGTATTAACCCAAAATTCGTTACAAGCAACTCTTGTCTTTTAACAACATAAACACTCTACAGGAAAGTCAAAGCCACCAATATCTAGTCAAACATTTACACTTTCCATGCATGAGCATTGTGACTGTGGCACATATTGTTCACATAGTAAATAAAATTAGTGCAGTTAGAAAGGTAAATGCCAAGGGTCAGATCGTGCAAGAAATTAATTCGGCATTGATGAGCTCAATAACTCACAGCTCAGCTGAGAAGAACCGTGTGCTCGGTATTGTGTCTTGCTTCTACCCACCACATCCATTAAAGGTAATTTAAAACTGCAGCTTTAAATCCTTAGATTATGTTGTCATGACAACACATGACCTGACAATCACTCAAAGCATTACTTGAATGGCAACTTAATTCACTGTAGAGATTTCATGCATTCAGCCTGCCACGAGCGAGCACTGCTGTTTAATACACACCTTGAGGACAAGAATCAAAGAGCAACTGAAACATGTACTATCGGCTCAATAACACCCACATATAGCAACTGGAACTGGCCTCATGTGATTTACAATTATCCTCAACCTCTGTGCACAATACCTATGTGTTTTTGTGAAGTATTGGATATTTGAAAAGCTTAGGTACTGTGCGTTCGAACCTTGTCATATAAAACTGCCGCATGTCATGGTTTTGGAAGCTCCCATTTGGAGTCACAAGATGTATAAGTAAGAGACTCCAGAAAAAAAACTTCAGATTACTTGCGTAACCCTGGTTCTCTGAGTAGCATGACATATGACGCATGGTGAGACATCAAAACGAGAGATATGAATGAGAGCTTTGAATGAGATTTGAGAGATGTCCTAATAATTAAACACAGGCATTCTACTGAAAGTGACACTTTGCTTTGTTTAAACCCGCGCTCTTGGCAAACTGGTAACGTGGAAGCTCTATAGTGATGTTACAGATAAACATTTTGAACACAGAGGGCTCAAAAGAAACAGTTACCCCAAACTAAAAACACAGTTTTGACATTGAGAACTATTATGGCAACAGCTATATTGTTGACATGGCATCTTTAGTCCACTCAGCCTGGTATAATTCACCCTACAGTGCATGAGCCAGTGTTCAACTAGAGAGGCAAATATGTAAAAGAGACCAAAAAAACCTAAATTTTTTAAATCACACAGGAGGCAGAGATGCTCAAACTATCAGTAAAATTACTCTTAAAATAGTAAGGCTTTCGAAGCTTAGAGCTAATCTTAGCATTTTAATTATGATGCAAAGTATTCACATCAAGTAATATCAACAGTCATGTCATACATTAAACTCCTCTCAGCTAACGTGAAAGCAAAAATTGGTGTAATTTAATTTTTGCCTCATTGCTGGCACCCCTCTCTCGACACTATGTACTTATAACAGCATCAAACACAACATTAGGAGAAACACAGATGCAATCCATCTTTGCAAAATGGAAACACTGCTTTACAACACTAGTGTGTCTGATGACTAGTATTTCAGTGCACTACTTCTGATGGTTGGGAGTGGAAGAAATAAACGTTAAAGCAACAAAGAGAAAACCTTCAATGAACTGCGACAATGGATTATGTTATACCTCTCAATAAATCATATTCTCGGCTGTTTTTTAATTTAATTTAGAAACAAAACAGAAGTGACTGGAGTGTTTCAGTAATGCAAGCCAGAGGTATAATTACAGTATACTGCAGTAAATTTAAAGCTTTTTAAATGAAGACAAAAGTTGGCAGGGGCAAAGGGGAAAGAAAAGGTGGCATGCAGTAATTGGCCAATGTGACTTTTGAAAAACGTATCTAGGGCTTATCTAGTACAATACAAGTCAACATTAGTGCATCACAAGGATTATTCTTAGAGTCTGTATAAATACAAAACATTCACAGACAGCAAACAACATAAAAGGTTAGTGTATTAAGTGAAAGATACCGAATCAGTTTCACTTATGCCAGACTCCTAGGTTATTGTCACACCAAGCATCACCTTCCACTGTTGGTGTCAGTCACTGTCAGGCTTGTAGAGGTACTTCATCACCAAGCTATCCACCTTCTTCTGCTTCTTCTTCATTTCCTTCTTGCCAGATGGCCCACGACCTGCAGGCTCCTTCTCATCATGATCATCAGATGGTTGTTTTGGGCCCCTTTTGACACTGCTGGAGCTGCGGTAGGAGATGGTCGAGTTGGAGGAAGATGACTCAGATGACTTTGAGGAGGAAGAGGAATCATCTGACTCACTTTGCTTCTTCTTGGATCTCTTCTTGGACTTCTTGCCCTTCTTCCCCCTTGAGGTCCTTCTGCTGTGATGACCGTCTGAGGAGGAGGAGTCGTCAGATGGAGAGACTTTATTTTTTTTATCTTTACGACTGCGGGAGCTGCTGGTACTCCTGCTGGATGGCCGATTGCCGTAGTCCAGAGCAGAGCCTGATGCAGAGCGAAGCAGGCTGGATGTGCCAAGCCCCTCGTCTTCTCCCTTCTTCCTAGTGCCCTCACTTCCTGGCCCCTTCTTCTCATCCTCTTCTTCACCGCTAGACTCATCAAGTTTGCTGCGTTTGAACTTAATGGGTTTGAAGCTTAGCACCTCATTGATGGCAGCCTCCAAGTCAGGGTCCAAGTAATTGCGATGGGTGACTGACTTAATGTCAGATGAATCTGGCAAATTGCCGTCTGAGGTGCGTGGTTGGGCTGGCGTAGAGAAGCTGCGACTGAGGGAGCGGGGACTGAATGAAGTTCCACCTTCACTAAAAGCCACACTCCGGCCATCATCATCGTCGTCATCATCCACATGCAGGCCGAATTCACTGAGACCACAGCTGCGTGCAACAGACAGGCGTGAGCTACTGCGTCTGTCGTCTTTCCAAGAGGTGCTGCGATGCAGCGATCGGGGGCTGGAGCGGCTCACGCTGCTGATAGTCGACTTATTGTCATCATCCATGTCCAGCATGCCCCTCCTGGTGGACATCCTGCTGGGAGCCACAGAGGACACCATGGAGTCCTTATCAAGTTCAGGACTGCTGCGGGAGGTCCAGCGAGACTCAAAGCCCTTCCTGGCTCTGCTGGTGGCTTCAGAATAGGCCAGGGAGATGACTGAGCCTTTGTCGTCAAAGTCTTCCTGTGCCTGGCTCTTCTTCCAATCCTCCTGGAGGTCTCCAGACTTAGACTTGGCTTTGCGAATGGAGGCGTGGTCTGGTATGTCAGGCTGCTCTTTGAGAGTGCTAAACAGGGAGCTCTCATCGCCTGTCCCCCCTATGGAATCCTTCAGGTTGGAACGCTTCCTGTAGCTTAAGGAACTCATGACAGATACTGATCTGTTCTGCTCTACCTCTTTCCCGTCTTTACTTCCGTCATTCATCTTCTCCTTACCTTCTTTCACCTCTTTGGCATCTGCATTTGCTGAATATCTAAAGGGTTACGTAATAAAATCAACACCAGAGACAACCGACAGAATGCAAAAAGAAAAAATCTGAAACTCTGCATATTTAAAGGAAAAATGTTTTATGCTACATGCTTTCTCTTAAACCTAACCTAATATTGGGTAACTGAGCCTGAGACTAGATTTTGGTACCTTGACACGTATCGCTGATGTGAGATTGCTGTTGTGTACAGTACACACTGTAGAAAGTGAGGCAATTAACCAGTGAGATTATCTATCTAACTGTGGCAGAGGCGTCATTTAGCAGGCGTGCCAACTGGCCATGGGCCACTTCTATAAATTTGACAGCAGCCGCTTCCCCATTCCGCCTGCTGTCATTAGACAGATTACTGAGAGAGAGAGATGACGCCTAATCACATGAAATACCCTTCCTTCTGTTACAAACTGCCCCAGGTAATCCTAGGCCCTTTAAAGTCTGGGAAGGTGGGTGTTTCAACCCCCCCCCCCCCCCGTTACCACAGGGATGTACGTTGTTATCTGTCATGATGCAAAGGGATGTGAGCACTGACCTGGTGCTCTTCAGGCTTCCCTCATCTGACAGGGTCTTGGTGGAGCCTTTATTCTTCGAGAGCCAGGACTTAACTCCATCCACACGGTCCTCCACCTCTGAGTCTGTTTCTGTCTCATCCCCACTGTGGAGAAACAAAATCAGCTAGAGTTTGTGAGGTGCATCCGAGACTCCAACACAACACAGCAAAAGTATTCATCTTAACAAGTCACTTTTACATATTCAAGTGCAAAAGAAAATCTTTCTTCAATCAAATGAGATAATTCTCCTTGTTTTTAATACAAATCAACTTCTTTTAACAATTTTCCTAAATCCTCACTCAGCTATATTGGTGATACTTTTGAAATAAACTGCCTTATCTGCCTTGTGCGGCAATTGAGAATCAATTTTGACTTGTTATGTGAATATTTTATGCAGTGCAACAACACGAAAATTACACAGGCAAAATATGGGTTAGTTTTCACACATCAGAAGCTTTCTGTTAGTAATTTCACAGTTGTATTCATTCTCTTATAGTCATAGGGGTCAGTATGAGGCAAGACAATCCAGACTTGATTATGTGACACGATAATATCAACATATTCAAGATGCTTTTTCGACAGAATGTCAAGCAGACGTAGATGAGTGAAGCAAATGCGTTATACAGGCAGAATGTACTGCGGATGAAGCTGTTGGAGGCATAATTAACTTGTTTGGCTGGTTCTGGGCTGCTAGCATCTGTGTGGCTTGTCACCTGCTCCTGGTGATTGTTATTGGAGAGGAGCCATGAGACAGCCCCTTGCCCTACGCTTGACATAACAATCAATATACAGAGACCTGTGGATCCCGATGGAAAAGCTCAGTGGATCCAACCTGGATAAGGTCAGTCCTCATTCATTACAAATACTGCAATGCATTTTCTGAATTAGGCATCCCATTGTCCTAGAAGGTTAATGTGACACGAAATGGTGAGGAAGAGGAGAGTAGAGTGGCATAACCTCTAAGTCAATAACGCCATCGTGGTCGACGCGTGTTTAGAAAAAGCATTAGGTTAAGAATTATCCATTTGTTTGAGGACACACTGCATCCAACTTCAGTTCAGATACGCTGTCTTCCTTGGCGACATGATGTGTGAAAACAAATTTTCACATTTCACGGAGTTTTAAATTTGCATAGAGATGCATATGTTGTAAAGTCCTAAACCACACTTGACTTGTGTTGCTGTGGTAAGGCTCTGTCAGAGAAAATTACATTTTCTATTAAATAGTTTTTGGGTTCAGAACAGGACAACGTACTGCGTGTTAAACCATAGCAGGGCGAACATTGGCAATGGTGACAGGGTTGTTGTGGAAGAGCTGCAATCTTCACTTCCTCTTGATTTATAGCGTCCCTTAACTTTCATCTTAACTATTATTTATAGTCTCACCTACAGGGCCTCATGTCATCAATCTAAAATATTTGCTTTGTTTATCACTGAGTTGTGGATATATTATTCATCCAGTGTCTACAGACAGCTGACTACCATTACAAATGAGAAACAGGGTTGCAGGAAAGAGATCTTGATTCTTGGACAAGCTTATCTATCTGAGCCTCGGAACATGTTGCAAAATGTTGCAAAAAATGCTTATAAGGTAGAAACACAAAATTCAAAGTGGTGTAAGATGACAGCCAGACCACTGAGCTCTATCATTTGTCCACAAACCACATATCCATCTATGTAGGTGTCCCGGTGAACAGCGTACCATTTCCTGTGTCACGCATTCAGTCATGTTTCCTCAGAGAACAAAGCGTCCTCTCTCCCCTCCCTTCTTTTTTTTTGGTGGTCTGCCTAAAAGCCTTTTTTTCTTTTTACACAAGAAAGGTAGCGGCGGTGCTGGTGGTGAGGGACTATTGTGAGGGAGTGAGCACAGACAAAAAGAAACCTCAGATTCTTGGACTGAATGGTATTCAGGCTATCAAGCTTTCAACGAGCATTAACATATTTAACTTTCTCATCATCAACCTTATGGCCAGGCTTTCTGGGTGGAAGGTAATGATGATCCCAGAGAGACTAAATGGCCTGATTATATTTTTTTTTCTATGAGAAAACCTGTTCATTTCAGAGTTTGAGAGGTGCTCCATGAGGCGGCAAGCGAAAATTGTGAGTCCAAGTTCAGCTATTATATGTCATCCCTCTATTCTCCACTCCCTCTGTTCGTTACTGCATGCAAAATACTAACTGCTAAAAGCCCACCAAAAAAAAAAAATAATAGGTTCATTAATACTATTAAGTTGATTACACATGCTGCCCATTTGTCATCTCTGTGATATTTTGACTCTTAAACATGATATATTACACAACAAAATACTGAAACCAGCCCACGGCAAAAACATCTCCCGCTTCCCCCTCTTTCTAACACACACACACACATACAAACACACGTGTAAAATAGAAGGTGGCTTGCAGTTGAGTGCTGTGCAAATGGTGTCACAAACGATTTGTCCTTGGCCCCACACTACTAGCTAACCAGTCCTGAGGCTCGTAGATACAAACAAGCCCCAAAGAATTTAAAAGTGAACATTAATAGCTTCTGACAATTGGCCTGCACTGGTTGTAAATCTTTGTCACAAATACTTACAGTCAGCATCAAACCTCGTATGGCTTTGGTTCAGTCAGTTTAGCACTTGCGCTACCAATACCATATTTTTAGGGTATCTTTTCAACATCAGGTAATTAAATACGGATAAAAAAAAGAGCATAGGGCATCAATTTCTGTTCATAATATAGTGTACACTACGTGATGTGATTCACCACGTACACAAAGATAATTTGCACTTTTACTTCAGATGAGAAAAAGGCAACCGTCCCCAGTCCTACATTATATGTAACCCCTATACATTAATATAGCCTGCTGCAGTCTGTAAAGGGAGGCCCTGCGTGTAAAACACTAATTTAACGTGTATCATCTCCCCCCTACAATAATAATAATCCAGCTATTGTAACCTCTGTTTAGAAGCATTGAGTACGAAACTATTGAATAGTAATGTAAATCATCTGGAAAATCCACTTCATAATTAGAAGTAAAATCACCTCCTCCATTATTGTTCATCCAGCCTGCTAATGCAATGATGTCGAAGGAGGGAAACGTGCAATTAAATGAACATGGAAAATCACTGCTTTTCCAGAAAAGCATAGCTCTGATACACACAGAGGTTGTCTGATGAAAAAACGGTTAACAAAAGGCAAAGTGATAAGGCGCGTGAGGCCATGTCTCTTTGAAGAAGCAATCAGAGGTTAAAGTGGGAAATTATGGACGGGTATACCCGCTCACACAACTGAAGACTTCATTTCTTTAATACGCTTTAACATGCCACCAAAAGCTCCTTTCACTGAATAAAAAACGGAAAGAAAATGGGATTCAGTCATTTGAAAGACCATATTTCACATTCGCAATCAATAGCTACACATTTTAAAAGCAAGGTGAACTTTGTATTTAGAGTTCAGTGTGTCACAACACTATGAAATGAGGTTGGATTAGTACAGTATTTGCATGCATGGAAATCAACAGCCGGGTTAAAACGCTGTGCCATCACTGTCCACTTGCTGACTGTGCAGCTAAGCACGTATACAGTCACAGTGTGCTACAATCACTCCACAGTCACAAGCATCGCTCACACAATTGTGCTCAAGGTCATCCAGAGCACATGTAAATTACTCCCACCATGCTAAGTTTGTGTAAAGGGCACAACACAGATTCCACTGAAAGAAATTTTTGTTTGTTTTCAGGCTGTACTGACGGCTGATTTCAGCACTGACAATAAGTCACAAATAAATCTCAGCACCTATTGTTCTCATTTCTTATAATCTTATCTGTAATCCAAAGGAAGAACAAAAAGATGACTACAACATGGAGGTAATACTAAGACGAAAAGATGAAAACAATTCCTCTTGAGTTAAGAGATTCCTTTTTTTCTTTCAAACTTTCAAACAACTAATATTGGAAATTTGCTTACATAGTACATTTCTGATTTCACATGGATATATCTTAACATTTAAATAATCTGCAGTGTATTCCCCTTACAAACCCAGTGAGATCTGTACTTGTTGCATGTGCTTTGGAAGAGCCACAATGGAACAGGAGACGGGTGCAAAACAGTGGAGTTCAGTGGAAAACGGCTTTAAACCTATACCCAAACAAACGTATGATGAAGGTGTCAAAAATATTCATGGAGACAATGATGCAGTATTACCTCAGGCCTGTAACGCTTTGCTGTTTTTCATTTGGGACATATTTTCCAAAGCAGTGAGACTGGCTTAAAGGAGAATGCCAGTGACATTTAGAGCTGTAGTCTATTTACCATTCTAGTTTACATTTCCTCTAACATTCTGCAAAGTATCCTGTGTGCCATCACATTTTTCAATAACTTCTCGTTGCTCTAAAGGTAGAAAAAATAAGCCCTGGAATCTCCAACAAGGCAGACTGTGTACAGACACCTCCAGACACTTGGCACAAAATGAAATGAAACAAAATGAAACACTAGGGTTTTCCTTTAGCTTTTATCAGAGATGTATACCACGGGCACAGCTTTCCATTCTATTTAAAATTACTTCTCCTCGCAGTGTTATTGCAAACAACACAAACCGAAAGGATAAGGAATACTGCATTATCCTCTCTCGTGGTTGAAATGGGGTGAGAAAAAAGAAAGACCTGAAAACAAAACAACCATAATGACAGAAACAAAGGATGCATTTTCCAGTCTCACGTTTTGTTCTTTCTTTTCTGATATTTTGTCACCATGTCTTGCAAACTGCCAAGTGTGGAACGCACCAAAAGTGGAACAAGGGAAAAAAGAGAAACAGAGAAGGTGAGATACAAACAACGGTGCGAAAAGAGGACAAAATTAGATAACAGCAAACAAATTGTTTTACACTTGAAAGGGCACATAAAATAACCATCCATTGTAAAGCAGAGGCTCAGTAAATCAACTCGTGCTGTTGCTGGCCTCCTTCTTACACAGAGCTGCTGTGTGTGATATGTCTTCCTTTTTAGAGGTCTGTATTCTAGCAGTCAGTGTTTACCTCAGTGGGCTCAGAGCTACCATAACCCTCAACCCCACTGCAAAGAGGGAAGGAGTAACCAAACAGGGAAAACCATCCACCGACACAAAAGATCAGAAGCGGTGAGCCAAATTATACTATGTGAGAAGAGTTTGTGAGTCATGCTACACTTTGTCTTTTCTCCGGAGTACAAAAGATGATAGAGAGAAATTGATGTAGAAGAGATAGAAAATAAAAAAAGATACAAGTTGTGATTGACAGGCTACTAAAACAACAACATCTAGCAGTTCTCATTTGGTACATTTCTTGCAGCTTATGGGGGTAACTTGTGCTTGCACTCAGGCCTCTAGCTTCAGTACCGTATCCCCTGATGTACAAAGCACACATTACTGTGAAGCAAAGGCAACTGTATCTTCCTTTTTTGGAGATTAAAGCGGCGCCGTACCTGTTGATTAAGTCATCATTGTCATCGCTCTCCATCTCGTCCTCTATGGCAGCCTGCAGGTCACCAATCCTCTTGAAGGCCAGCTTAAGGTCCACTTGTAAGCTCTGATTTGCTGCCTCTAAACTCTCGATGTCCATTTCCTGGTGAATGGATCACAGCACAGAAGACGCACGGTTACCTCCTCCAGTGTGAACTCCAGTGAATCGTATCAAGTCTCCCAGCACCGAAAGCCTCACCAGTTCGTGCTTCTTTCGGCTTGCCTCGGCCTCCTTCTTGGACAGCTCCGCCGTTTCCTCTTTCATGTCCCTTATCTGCCTCTGCATTCGCTTATTCTGGTCCTTCTCCCTGTTTTCTGCAGCAATGCGCTGGTTTCTCTCCTCTGTCATCTTTTCGAGGTTCTCCTTTAGACGACCCACCAGGCTCTGGGGAGGATTCGAGGTCAAGTGAGTGAACGTGTTCTTACAAAAGGTCACATTTGGACAAGTGAACTGTTAAGATAAAATTATCTCCTTTGTTCTGTATATGCCCTTAAATGTGTGTCCTTAGCCCACCATAGTTGGTGCTTTTAACATTGAATGACAATAGCATTACAATTACAAAACAGTGGTGGTATACAGTACCATTTCTTCTTCATTTTTATTAATTTTCTAAGCGGATTATTTGAAAGGTTACTGAATATCAGTCGAGGATGGATGATAGATGTAGATATACTGTGACATATGAAAATATTAAAGATTGTCTTATATTTTAAATCACTTCTTAATATACATTTTATAGACTTGCTTTCATGTGATGTTACCTTTATATCGTCTTTTATGAGTTATAATTCTTTTTATTTGTATTATTAATCTTTTTCTTATTTTTGTTCTTCATTTTATTTCTTTTACTGTTTTCTGTTTTTTTGCTTTGTGTATCCTGTTTTTGCTTTCTGTCAAGCATTTGTAAACTCTGTTTTTAAAGGTGCTATATAAATAAAGTTATTATTATTATTATTATTATTCATTCATTCATTCATTCATTATCCATACTGCTTATCCCGAAGGGTCGCAGGGGGGGGCTGGAGCCTATCCCAGCTAACATTTGGGCGAGAGGCAGGGAAACACCCTGGACTGG
>JAVQJF010059416.1:0-16793 GCA_036023855.1 Gadopsis marmoratus
TTTTACTTGTTTACAAGGCTCTTAATGGTTTGGGACCGGCCTACATTATTGAATCTTTGTCCTTTTATAATCATTCACAGCCTCTTAGATCCTCTGCTGGCGGTTTTCTAAATTTAACTCTCACACAAAGAAATTGGCAGCTCAGCCTTTTTTAACTATGCCCCAAAATGATGGAACTCCCTACACAAGGCTGTAAGAGATGCAAACTCTGTGAACATTTTTAAACTTATTTATTCAGCATTGCTACTGATTGTCACTCTTCCCCTGTCTGATTTCATCTGTTTCTATGTTTGACATATTGTATTGGTTTTGTTCTACTGTTGTTTTTTCCGTGACATATTTTATTGGTCATATGCCGTCTTTGTTTTAGCGCTATCATTCAAATACTTCATTGTCCCTGCACACACTTTTGCTATTTGTTGTTTCTCATCTTTGTTACCAATCTGCTTGTCTGGCTTCACTGCACAGTTTTTGCCCTATTTTTATTATGCGTTTGGTTTTGTCTCCATTCTTTCTTCTCTCTCTTGTAAAGCACTTTGAGCTACACCCTTAAGGAGACACAATATTAACTCCACAGTGGAGCATCAAAGGGCTGACAGGGGACAAACAAATACAGGTTCAACAGGCATTTCTTAAATATTTAAATTAATTTCCAGAATATTTTTTAGAAACGTATTCAGAAAAAAAAATGTGTTGCTGTTTTTTTTTTTGGTTTAAAGTTTAAAAAATGGGCAGGCCCCACCGACGTTGGTGTGTAGTCCGCCAATAAAATCGCAGAAGAAGACGACGACATCGTTTACTTCATTTCCCACAATTCCTAGAGTCGCCGTACTTCCTGGTTAGATTACACGTAGTGTCGCTGTTGTGATGTAGAGCTTCACGGTAGAAAGATCGCCACAAACGACGACTTTCACAGCCTTACTGTGCGCACCCACGGCTGTTATTCACTCGTGTTCGTTTACTTTGATTACAATGAAGCCACAGTGGCGCGTGTCGTTGTGTTTGGCCTTATATGTAGGCTAAGCTATGTTATCAAGCTAACGTTAGCCACACAAGTTAGCACGCACTCGCGTCGTTTACGATTTTCTACAAGATGTATACTTTATTATCCGGGTTATACAAGTACATGTTCCAAAAGGATGAGTACTGCGTTTTGATCCTGGGGCTGGACAACGCTGGGAAAACGGTAAGTTATCATTTTAATGTATTATACTTGTGTTAGCGGCAACACGTCCCTTCATGCAAACACTACCGCTGATCATGGCGGCCGAGGGGACCTGTAACGACTTGTTGTACAAAGTTAACTGCAGTGAATTGTATTTTATAACAATGATGAAACAATACGCCATTCTAAGTTAGCAGGGCATCCCAGTGGGAAGCCACGCCGGATATCATTTAACACGGAGAACTCGGCATCTTTACTTCTCTCCCCAAAGTCTCCACGTTTCACTCTCCACGACACTTCCGCTCATCCCTTCACAATAAAAGCCCCAACTATGCAGGATACCCTGTGACCCGGAACTTGCATCAGGCAACACCTTCCTAACGAACACGTCACAAAAATAGCTCACACTAATATACTGTTTTGGAGAACATTAAAGGAACAATGATAAAACAATACACCATTCTAAGTTCTAAGTCCAAAATAAGTTGCCTGCCTGCAGTAAAAGCCTGGCAAAGCATCGCAAAGGAGGAAACTGAGCGTTTGGTGACATCCATGGGTTGCAAGCTGACTGCAAAGCATTTTGTCGAACCCCTTGAATTAAGCCTTAAAGTCGAATCACATCTTGATTTGCTTCGTTTGAAATCCTTTGTGATGGTGTACAGAGGCAAAAGTACAAAAATTGAGTCACTGTCCAAATGCTTATGGGCCAGACTACATCCTTTTTGGCCACTCCAGGCACCGGTACTGAAATTGCATGGAAGACGTGCAACAAAATACAAACCTTGTCTGGCTTGACTGGGGGTTTTGCCAACGACTGCTCACTTAATGTCAGTTTCAGACTGGGGGTGCAAACCGAGCTCTGTTAAAAACTAAAAGTTAAATCAGTGTTGTTTTATTTTTGGTAAAGGAAATGTTATCTCAGTATACTGTCCAATAACATGTGCAAGAAGTAATAATAACAGCTAGCTATAATATTGTTCAATATACCGTTGTTAAGATTTGCATGACCAGCAGCTTCTCCCACAAATTTAAAAAATGCTCAATTGCTTGTGATCAAGTTGTATTTCCGCAGTTCACATTTTGCTCCAAGTACAGTGTGCGTAGAGCAATACAATCTACATGACTTCAAGTAAAAGTTCTGAAGCCTGACAAAATGTGTACCTTTTGAGAGTATTAAATTATTGATGGCGTAACATAATTATTATTTTTTTAAATATGCCATAGCAATGCAAATTCTATTATGCAGTGAGTACTCTATTTTCCCATGCGAACGTTCCACCTGAAGCACCATGGTGACCTTGGTACATTTGATTTGTGAGAAAGAAACTTGCTTTACTAAGGCCCAGGATACTTGTTGGCTCAAGACAGAGATTATTTAGCTCAAGATGAACAGATGTTCCTCCCTTGCCCTCTAGATGCTATGTTGTCATGTATCTGGTCTCTGTATGAGCTGTATCCTTTCAGCTGAATAGATTGACTCTGTTTTATCTTTATTGTTCTGCTTAATTATATACACAAAAGACAACTCGGGGATATTATTTTTAAGCACGGGCCGCACAGGCAACCAAGCCCCTACATTTGGTGGCCAAAATGTAAAGTTATGTGAAGGCAATTTAACGCAACTTAACACAGCCTTCCTCAACTGTGACACCTCAATAAATGAACAGACATTAACAGAATAAAAATATATTTTTAATTAGTTTTAATTAAACTCAAGTTCTTTGTAAAAATATGGTACATATATTCTCTCCTAGTTCACAGTCTATATTTCCATTTTAAGTAATCTGGATGTTTGTGGAACTAACATTCACAGTATAGGGATGAGATGAAAGTCGGTGGCCACAGGGGGGCACTTACATTGAGTATTTGGTGGCCACAAAGTAACTTTCTGTGGCCATGGTTAAAGTCGAACCCTGCAACTGTTGTATTATCATTGTATTTGTTCATTTCTCCACAAGGAAATGCACAATTTCCACCACAATTACCTTATCTCATGATTTGCAAACTGACCGTTTTGAAGTGTCCCCTACTGTATGTGTGCGTATACATATGTAGTATATGTGTACGTTTTAGCCCATGTCATGTGATTCCTTGGATGTAAATGTGTCTAGTTTGACTTGTCTGTTAATTTCACTGGTGTCTCTCTTTGCAGACCTTTCTGGAACAAACCAAAACAAAGTTCAGTAAGAACTATAAGGGAATGAATTTATCAAAGATCACAACCACAGTTGGCCTGAACAGTAAGTGGGTGTCCTTTCTGAAAGGCTCAAGACAGCTCTTTTTCACCCCACTTCACTGCTACACTCTGTGATCACCTGATGCGGCTTGTCTTATAATTCACAGTGGGTGCTTTATAACATTTCTTCTCACTTTCCTTCACAGTTGGTACAATTGATGTGGGCAAGGCTCGTCTAATGTTCTGGGACCTCGGAGGTCAGGAGGAGCTCCAGTCCCTGTGGGACAAAGTAAGTAAAGAAGTGCACACCAACGATATTCAGAGGGGAATCCTTCACCAGCCACACAATGACACGCACACACATCGTGTTTGGGCTGAAGGCTCTTTATGTCTTCAGCAGAGTGAAGGAGTATCCTGTTGCTAAGACAGAATTACTTTATACATTATGTAAATACATATATGTATTTTCAAATACCCTGTGCTACTTTTTTTTTTCCCTTCAGTGTAATCTGGATTTGCGCAGTTAAATGGTAAATCAGTCCAGTAATCAGAAACTGGGATGACTTTCCTATGATGTAGAGTATTAAGGCCACAGTTACCAGCTACTGCATTTTGTTTTTTGAAGCAGTGACTGGAGCAAAGTGGGGACTTGGTTTCTTCCAGACAGCTGAGCCAAAGTGCAAGTTCATGGCGTCAGAATAAAGTTCAGTGGGATGTGTTGTCAGGCTGCTGTGATGCTGTTGGTTACATCAGCCCTGCACTGATGTCCTGCGTTGTGTTCTTCGTGTTTATAATTAGTACTATGCTGAGTCCCATGGAGTCATCTATGTGATAGATTCAACTGATGAAGAGCGCCTGTCAGAATCAAAGGAGGCCTTTGGTGAGTAACACGCTGTAGCCCTATGCTCTGTAGTGCGTGTGTACCTATGTTTAAGGACAGGTTTGCTGTTTTTTTAAGTCTTGGAACAAAACTCAGGTGTCCATATGCACAATGAAACGGGTTTTGCTTCTCTGTAATCACTCTCTCTGTAAATGATCCTTTCATAATGCACTTTCAGTGGAAGTGATAACAAAATAAAGTGCATATCTTCCAGTTGAGTCTTAGATTTCCTCTGTGTGTTTCCCAGGACAGTGTGTTGAACAGCAGAGTAGGGATGGTGACAAAAGAGGGACTTTTGTAGGCTTTATTGTGTATTATGAGATGCATATCAGTAATGTAACAACTGAAAATAGCCTTTATCAGAAAGTATTTGAGGCAATTTTGTGTGATGGTAGAAACGCTCATTTGCTAGTTGTTTAATCAATAATTGAACCCTTGTCTCCTCCAGAGAAAATGATCAGCAGTGAGGCATTAGAAGGTGTCCCACTCCTTGTGCTGGCCAACAAGCAGGATGTACCGGTACTGTATGACCTTTTTGAATGACTAAGACCGTGTTCAGGTTAATGCAGATTAATTTAAAAGCACATGTTAGTCTATGTGTTGACATTGCCTTCAGTATGAGCCAGTGTTTCACTGATAACTTGCTTGAGTCATATGTCAAGCAAAAATGCCAAATCTGGTTCCTCTCAAATGTATGCGTTTGCCGTTACTTGCAGTTTTTTTTTTTAAATTGTAAATCGAAAGTCTTTGGAACTGTTCGTTGGACTGTACAAGCCTTTAGAAGGCGTCGCCTCAGGGCTCGGCCCGAGTCCCCCTCACCGAGGCTACATCCACGCTAATACGCTTTTATCTTAAAAAGAAAAATATCTCCCTCCACACGAATGATCTCTGTCCATACTACACACCCGAAAACGCATATCCAACGCATGACCATTCTGGGGTAAACGGGAAGCAGAATGTCTACTTTGCAGAAAATACTATGAACAAAGAACAGCAATGGCCAAAAGTGAGACCAGTGATTTGTATACTTGGGCCGACAACGAGGTGGAATTCGTAATCCTGTAATTCGTAATCCCATGTTGAATTAACGGCAGCTGATCAAGGCTGATGTTTGTTTCCTTCCGGAGAAGGGTCATGGCAAACACGGGTGTCTGCGTCGTCATTTTAAAATGTCTCATTTCTGCCCGTACACACTAAAGCGCAAGCCATCGTTTTCCAACTAAAGCGGGGACAGCAGCATTTTCTAACGTCTCCGTGTTAAGGCTTCAAAAACGCGTGGACGCACGTTATAAACGTGGCAAAAGTTATACGTTTTCAAAACGAAAATGTATTCGTGTGAATGTAACCTAA
This sequence comes from Gadopsis marmoratus, assembly GCA_036023855.1. Taxonomy (NCBI): domain Eukaryota; kingdom Metazoa; phylum Chordata; class Actinopteri; order Centrarchiformes; family Percichthyidae; genus Gadopsis; species Gadopsis marmoratus. The sequence goes on from JAVQJF010059416.1 coordinate 5,572, forward strand.
GACAAAACAATATTAGAGATAATGTTTGTGCAGATTTGACAGTTTTGTCTTTGCAGCTTTCAGCCATGTCTTTTTTTCTGCTCTTTTCTCAGAACTGCTTGTCAGTGCCGGACATTAAAACAGCCTTCAGTGATTCTGCACCGAAGATTGGCAAGAGGGATTGTTTAGTCCAGCCCTGTACTGCCCTCACAGGGTAAGACTGCTACTGTGTTAAACGGTGCGCCGACTGTGTGCAACAACAGCAACCTTTCAAAATATAATCCAGCACAATAGCCCTGTAAGGAATACACCTTTATGATGCTTACAGTGTTCGATATCTCAAGTAAAAACGAATCAAAGATTGTATTTGTTGTGTAATAATAATAATGAATAATAATAATAATAATGCCATAATAATTCCAGTGCTGCTGGAATGAGTCCGAAAACCCAGAAATGAGTTAGCATTTTTGTACTGGAATATCTGTGGGGTTTCTTGAATGGGTTTTTGGTTCGATGCCCAAAATAAGGTCTGTGGTTAACACAAGCTTTCACATTTTGTTCTTTGATCAAATTACAAGTTGGAAGTTTAGTGGTGGCGGCGTGAGGTCATGCGACCATGGTGTAGTTCGTTTATAGCCTGACGTTAGCTTTTTACTTGTGGCGATTACATTTGCGTTTCAGAAATCATAAAAGTGTTCATTTGTTGAAGAAAACATGTGAGCATCATAAACGTTTGTTCACCACAGAGTTTATGTTCTGCGATAATCCAAAGTCCAGTGGAAAAATACGTTTGTCTGGAGGTTGATGGATCTCAGCGGTGAACAAAAGTGACAGATTAACGTCTGTTAAACTATCAGTAGTGGTGTCATTAGTGTGGTATCACTAGCTGAGATGGCTGCTAAAGGAACAACCCACACCGCTCATTAATTTTAATGGGCTGCTCCTTTTTCTGTCTTGCTACCACCTGCTTTGCACATACCACATCATGGTAAAACCGGAGGCCTTTCTGTTAAATCTGCTCTGCCATCTTGGTCTAAGAGTTTTTCCCTTTTTATGTACTTGGCTAGAAGAAAGTTAAAATGCTGCTAAATGACTTGCTTATGTGTTCTGCTACAGGGATGGAGTGAACGAAGGCATTGAGTGGATGGTGAAGTGTGTGGTCAGAAACATTCACAGACCACCCAGACAGAAGGACATCACGTAAGAAGTCGTTGGCGCTCTTTACTCTTCGTTTGGACTGTGAGTTTCTCCCCGAGGACATTCCACGTAGACCCTGGAGCTGATAACTCTCCCCTCTCCTCGCGTTCGCTGCGACTTTGAACTGTTTGGATTTCTGCTCTTTCAGTTCATCACAGACGTTGTGTGACAGTATTTACTTTTATCACCAAGCATAACGTCCGATGTGCTTTGGACGAATGTCTGCGTTCCACTTTTCCCAGGCAGTGTTATAGTTTCTCGTGTCTCGCGTGTGAGCAGCAGCCCCACCCTCTGGTGCAGACCGGGGCTGCTGCATCGGTGCCTGCATGGAGCCTCGCTGGCCGACACCCTGCGCTGTGATCACGAGCACAGAAGCATCAGTTCTCACCTCAAATATGCAAAGCTGCAATAGGGTGGCTCTGTTTGTTCCCAGTATCAGGTTAACTAAATGTTTAGGTGACGTTTTTAAAGTTGAACTGATATTTGAATTCTCCTCACTCTTCCTGTAAGGAAATATCAATTAACAATGATACTGCAGCTATTGCGCGCATTTCATGCACGGAGGATGGATCCTTTTTTCGAACATGCTTTTTGGAAGCCGGACATTGTCCATCAGAAACCAAATTCAAGCCCCCCCGAACAATGCCAATGTAGAGGGTGCTGTAACTGCAGGAAGATCAATGAAACAAACTTCTTGCGTTCTATAATTTTTGTGCATATGTCAGTCACCCATTACACATTTTTATTTCAGTTCGACTTTGAGATTTGAACTCTTAATTGCTGTTGACATGTTTGTGGCCCTTAAAAACTTGAAATATAATTTATTCGTCATGTATTTGGCTTTACATAACTGTCAAAAGATAAATTCATGATGGATAAATGAGAAGAATTAATTTGTAATTAGGGACAGGTTTAGGGACATTTCTCGCAACTTTTACTTTGGCGTGTTTTCCGGTGGCAGCTGTGTGGAGAGTTCAAATCCGAAAAACATCAGCTATAAATCCCCTCGGAGAGTGAGCAGAATAACCACTCCATTAGCAGTTTTCTATTATGTATGATACAAATAATCTTGTATACATTTATGTGGTTTTTGGTGTATTGTCTTTGCATTCTTTTGATCATAGCAGAGGGCAAATCAATGGTGCGCCATACAGACTCTGTTTTTACAGACTTGTTTGAGTGTTACACATGCAATTCAACAGCCACTAACTGTTGATTATGAGGTAACCTGTATATTATTTGACCTCTGTAAAGCATTCATAGTTTGATTTTAAACTATTATGTAAAAGGTTTTTGATTGACTTTGGAAATGCTAATGTTCATAATTGGTAAAGACACTACAGATGGTTGGGTAACGACATGATATCTTTAAAATCTAAATGCACTAAGTGTTCTATACACACTCGAGAAATCTTGCTTAAACACTACCAGCAGTTTAAGTTGGGATGTATGAAGTGGTTAAAAGAACTGAAGGTGACGCCCTCTGTCAGTCATATACTATATGGATGATGATGATGATGATGATAATACATTTCTGAATTCAAAGAAACAAGCTGTCACTTTTGAACTTGACAAAAGATGTCCTGCTATCAGTACTCGCATTGACCCTCACAACTCCACCTTTCTATCAGAACCAGCATTCACCGTTTCAGCTACAGAAGCTCTTCTGTTGGATCGGACCACACGCATCAAAGACCCTGTCGCCGGTTCAGCGGTTCTTGGACCACTTTTGGTAGGTCCTGACCCCTGCAGACCGGGAACACCCCACAAGAGCTGCAGTGTGGGAGATGCTCTGACCCAGTCGTGCAGCCATCACAGTTTGGTTCCTGGTCAAATTCGCTCTAGTCCTTCCACTGCACATCAAGCTGGAGGACAAAATGTTAACTTGCTGCCTAATATATCCCCCCACTGGCAGGTGCCATGGTAACCAGATAATCAATGTTCTTCACTTCACCTGTCAGCGCTCATACAGTTGTGGCTGATCGGTGTAAAGTGATCTCTACTGGTTAAGTCGAGGGTACAAAAGACAAAAAAGAATAGCCAATGACTTGATTACCATTTACCTGGAATTGTTCCGAGGACAGATAAACTACTACTCCATAATATGGGAATCAAGCCACTTAGGAAACTTGATAGTGGGGATGATAAACATCTGCAAGATGACTGACAGGAAGGCATGGAGAGGTTGGAGATGGAACAAAACTGTAACCCTTCAGGTTTTAAAGAAAGGTAACAGGGAACATCAAATGAATGATTCCACTGAAACGTAATGTGTTGGAGAGCGAGAGAGTTAGTTAGTCATGGGAAAGATAAAGTACACCCTCCTCATCAATGTTTTCATTCATCAGGGCCTAAATAACATTTGTCATTCTCACCAACTTCTATAAACAAAAAAGATGACCTCGGGTGACAAACACTTGAATATTAAGTCATTGTTGCTCAAAAAGTAAACCAACACCCAGAAAACAGGTGGGAAAAATTGGCAGTTGGTGTTCTGGAGCGATCTGGTGTGTGTCTGCATCACGCCAAGGAAATAGGACGTCACCCTTGACCTCAGCCATGACCTCAGAAGTAACTTGCTGCTCATCAATCTGGGAAGGGTTATATCATCTCCAAACTATTTGGAATTCACCATTCAACAGTGAGAAGGATTGTTTACAAATGGAGAGCCTTCAAGACGGTTTCCAGTCTTCCCAGGAGAGGGAGCCCCAGCACAGAAGCTACATCACGTGACCTACAGGCTTCTGTAAGCCCTTTACATATTTATGTTCATGGCAGCACAATTAGAAAAGACTGAACAAGTTTGGCTTTCATGGAAGGGTGGGGAGGAAAAAGCCTCTTCTCTCCAAAAAAATAAATGGCAGCACGACTTAAGTTTGCAAAATTGCATTTGAACAAACACAAAAGTTCTGGAACAATATCATGTGCAGCGTATCACCACAAACCCCTCATAATGACTGTCAACCATGGTTGTGGAGGGGTGATGATTTGGGCTTGTTTTGCAGCCATGGGACCTGGTAAACCTGCACTCCTAGAGACAACGATGAACTCCGCCTTATACCAAAATATTCTTGAGACAAATGTGAGGCCATCTGTCCAGCAGCTTAAGATGGGCCGACACTCGGCCGTGCAACAGGACAATCATCCCAAGCACACCAGCAAATGGACATCTGAACGGCTAAATGAGAACAAAATCAAGGTGTTGGAAGTCCAGACCTCAACCCCACTGAGACGCTGTGCATAAACAAATGCCCTTAAACATTAATGAGCTGAAGCAACGTTGTAAGGAAGAGTGGGCCAAAATATTCCCAAAACAGTGTGAGAGACTGAAACTCCTACAGAAGATGTTTACTTCAAGTTATTGTTGCTATTCAAGTTATTGTTGCTATTCAAGTTATTGTTGCTAAGGGTGGTTTATACGTGTTACTGAATTATAGGGCGTACTTATGTTTTTCCGACCTGGTTTCTGAATGATGTTTCCTTTTGGGAACCAATGACTACATATTGAAATCTGTTGCGTTGTTTTGTTGTCACCTGATGTTCTATTGTTTATTGTTTGAGTATAGAGTTGGTCATGACCACAAATGTTATTTAGGCCCTGATAAATAAAAACATTGATTGGAAGGAGGGTGTACTGTCTTTTCCCATTACTGTAGACATATATCGCTCTCTCTCTATACACACACTCACCGGCCACTTTATTAGGTACACCTTGTTAATATCGGGTTGGACCCCCTTTTGCCTTCAGAACTGCCTTAATTCTTCGTGGCAGAGACTCACCAAGTCACACAAAAACAAGTAAAGACAATTTGAAAAAAAACCCATAAAATAAAGGCATTTCAATAACAGACAATGGGCTAAAAATAGCTACACATGAAGACTATTGCACTTATATGTTAACAATCATTTAAATGGACTAGTGCCGTTAGTTTGCTGCCCATGTAGCGACCATCCTCACCAGCAATTAGCCTTTTGGCTGGATGCAGGAGAACTTGTTGTTAACGCGCTTCAATGAGCAGACGTCCAGGCTGCATTTGCCGTTGGGTGAGGATCCCATTTAATGAAGAGTTAAATGGAGCAAAATTGCTTTTACATTGCAAACAAAAACCGTGGTGATTAGCTTGCCTTTCTGGTGTGGCTCCCGGCTCAGCGGCTCAACGGGAAAAACCGCGAGCCCTCCCCGCCACCCATTCATGACTAGACGTTGTGTACACCTGTGAGTATACAGACTTCATCTACCACCCAAATTTACACTGCCATCCATGCTAAACTTGATACAGACTACAAACAGGCGTAAATACGCAGACATAATGGCTCCTGCAGCCCATGTAGAAAGTATTTTATTAAACAGACGAGCACGGTGAGAGTGCAGGCTGTTATCTGACGTGAAGGAAAGATACTTATATAAATGTAGGAGACCCAGATAATCAAATAAAGACCCAAATGCCGATAATAATGTTCTCGTATAATACATAGTGATGTGTGTAAGCATTATAGCTGGTGATAAAATCAGAAGGCTATATAGTGAGCAGAATCCAGCAGTGAATTGACAGGCGTTCGTTGCATCTTTGTCTTGCATCTTTGTCTCCCAAGACAAAGCAGCATTGTATTACAAAAGCGTAGTGATGAAAAGCAGCATCATGAAATAAAGCATGGGGAGAATGGGTGGAGGTAAAAAGCACTAGAATTAAACAAAATGACCTGCAGGGAATTCTGTGAAAAGACGCAGGATGACACAACATTTTTAACCAGTTTCACAGATCTGTATTTATTCATGATGATTTCTTAATGTCTTATGTATTAATCCTATTATTATTAAGACTTTGTTTCTCCATAGCTACTATACGTTTTCTGGCAAATGTGGAAAACAAACAAGTCTCTTCAACAGACTGTCAGCATGTGGTTTAAATTTCAAACACTGAATTTAGTGAAACACATAGCTAGCTTTACTGAGATTTAAAAATACTATTAGACTAAAACCGGTTACCACCAACCCATCTGTGGTATGTTTTCTGCTTTCTCTGTATTGCAGAGAAGGCCCATACAGGATATGAATAACCATATAAGGCATTTATGAAGTTGATTGTTGTGTTATGTTCTTTATATGTTCTTTTTCTCTCTCGGTTTTGTCCATAGATAGACATGAACCAGGGACTGGGGGTTAGGGTAGCGAGCCAGAATAAGGGGATTGTGGAACAATTCTGTTAAAATTGAGACAGAAGCGACTCCGAACTTTCCTTCGACTGAAAATCCACCACATATCCACCCAGTTTTATCCCAGTCGGCAGGAATCAATGTCCATTTGAAATGCTAATGCTTCTCTGTCACACACACACATGCACCTGTCCTAATGTCCTCAGAGTGGTGTTAAATCAATGCAGTGTCTGGTGCTGTGATATATGTTTAATCAACATTATTCTCATTTATCCCACCTAGGGAACTGCAGGCCGAAATTCATCCGGTGTGAACTGATTAGCGAAAAAAGGAAAAAAAACACAAAAAGTCCACTCATACTGTGGGAGGTTGGCCCTGCTAACATCATCAAAGTGCACTGGATATTTAAACCACAAAATTTCATCTTTCGAGTGACTGTGCGTCATTCCAATCTATACCATGGATTCACTTACAAGAAGTGACCTCTCCCTGGGCCATACTCCTCATGACCTTTGACCCCCTCCTTACCGTCACCATCACTCTTGAGAGGCTTACCACGTGCTCCTACTCCACCACAACCTGATATATCTTCTTCCTCTGAACAAATAGCATCTCGCCCCCTCCAGGGCTCCAGTGTTTGCTCTTTATTACACCAAGGTAACATTTCGAGCACAGCTTCATCAGAGGCCTCACTTCTACATGCACCGTCTTCTACATAATCCGCTGCTGGAAATAGTCCCCAGCAAATGCACTATTTTTTCCTATTTGGCTAACATTTTATAAAAACTACAGTGCCCAGCTGTTGCAGAAAATTTCTGAGACTTTAAAAAACAAACAAACAAAAAACAAACTCATACTTTATATTTGTGAGCTGTTTATTTTTTTTAAAGATTTGCATCTTCACTAGTAACAAATGGGTGTGGAGCTGCAGAAAGTGCCACAGAAAGAGTAGGAAATGACTTACTGTTTAGAAGATGGTTTAAATAAAGGTTTAATTCCTCAGTTGTTTTATTTTAATCCTTGAAATGAGTTTCCTTGGCCTTTAAGTCTGGAGCTCATCTGTGCCGTCAGAAATCAACACTAATAAATTACATAACCTCCTCAACAGAGGTGTCATCTTATGGAACTCAAATAGTTTTAAGATAGCATTTTAGATGCATTTCATATCTGTTCTTCTGTCCATATCTGAATCATGTCAGAATCAATATCATGCGTGATATTTGGTTACGTCCCTCGTGCGAATGGTCTCCCACCTCTGCTTCACCCCACCCACCTTTTCCCTTGCCAGCAACAGGGTGCACCCCACCCCACCATTACACACACACACACACACACACACACACACTAAGTCCCACTGGCTTCCCATTGTTCACATAGACTTGTGCATTGCACCATTCAGGGCACAGACACATGCCCAGCCCATCCCCCCCCCTCCTCTTTCTTCTTCGTCCTCTCTCTCAGGCGCCTTCACATTCTCTCTTCTCCTCCATCCAGCAGCATCATCTGGCTCTCTACTCGTCCTCCGATGTCAGCAACAATGACCAGCACGGTATCAGGTAAGACAACACAATAACTTGGAATTGTGTGGATATATATGTGTGTGTGTGTGTGTGTGCGTGTCAGAAGAAGGGGAGGAGCTGTATTGTTTTAAGTCTATTTAATGCACAGGGTGAAGCGTATATCTGTCTAATTGTCATGGAAACTGGGGTTTTCTTCAGATATGTAAACGCAGTGAGATTCATGTAGAAAAAGCAGGTTATTCATCATTCATTTGCAGTAACATGTAACCACTGCTGACTACAGCTGAAGCAAAAACACACAAAAAAACAAAATATATATTCACGTTGAAACTGGCAATGCCATTTTTTTGCACGTACTATTCTGGTGACTTTACACTGCAAGTAAGGGAGGACAAAATGGGCAAAATGAATACTGGGGTAATTATCACAGTATCATCTCAATATTGGCAGGCTTTGATATTTAGTAATGTACTCAAAAATCACATGATAAAAAGTTAATCTTGTGTTTAAGTCATTAAGTCAGATGTTTCCATGCTACTCGTTGTGTTAATCCTGTGCAAACACGCTCAACCGTCTGTGACGTTTGTTAATGAACCACGCAAATCTATTTAAATAAATGTTTAACAAATGTGGAGGTGCATTTTGTCCCTGGTGCATTTTGCACAAAATGCTTAGACTACTTATAACCAAATTTAACACATTTCCAAAGCAGTCTATTACTGAAAATTCCTTTTCTCCTGTCATGGTACAAACATCGAGTGATTTCACATCAAATGTCGCATCGTTCTCTCCCCAGAGGACTCTAGTACGTTCTCGTACAGGCAATAACCTACACCACAAGTCGACACACTGGTGCTTCAAGCTAAATGCTAGTGGCAACGTGTTCACAATCACATGCTAAGCTAACATGCTGATGTTAAGCAGGTGTGATGTTGACCATGGTGACCATTTTATTTTGGTATTTTAGCGTGCTGTCCTTTGCCGTCTAGCTCTAAACACAAAGCTGAGGCCGACGGGTGTGTCCTCACGTTTGCATGTATTTGGTCAATAATCAAAGAATTTAAGCTAAATGTGGCATTAGATTAAAAGTCAGAGGTTCACTGACGCTATTAGAAATTCTCTAGGAACCCTGACATTTTCTCTTGTAATTGAAAACTTTAGCAACATTATGCAAGAATTTGTATTGTTTGACTTGGCGCCACTACAGTTTTCGGGAATTCAATTCACATGCACTTGTTGACAATTGAAGGATTTGGATTTGGTATTTATGATACAGAAATGAGCGAGTCAACAACTTTGCTAACGCAGACAAACATCAAGCAAGTACCAGCAACGCAAGACACAACAAGTCAGCTAATATTAATAATATTCTCTGTAAGTGAAGTGAATTTACAATTTAAAGCACAGGACACTTTGTAGTAAGTACACATGTATTACCTGTAGGTGACAGTGGCACCTACAAAACAGCTGTCATCACAGTTAGTGCATTAACAACACAACAATAACAATATAACAATATATAGCATTCTGCCATAATTGTATACAACAGCAATAAAAAATATATTTATTTAGCTATTTGGTAGATTTGTTTTAATGTAAATAGCAAATTTATAATAGCATATTTATTTATTTCAGTTTTCTTACTTCACTGTGTGTCTTTACCTGGTGATCAGCGTTTTAAATCATTTGTGTGGTTATTCAGTAACAGTTTGAGTGTGCTGGTTCTCTGCAGCCGTGATCATTGAACTCCACATGCTTCCTTGTATTTGATATCTGAGATCAATGGGGGGGGGGGGCTGATGCCCAGCCAGGGGAGCCAGCTGAACAGTCATTTCCATCACACCCTTTGTCATCAGTTTCTCTCCCGACTCACTCATCTTTCTGATTTCCCAGCCAGCCTCTTTCATCTTTTTCTTTGAGCTGTCACGGTCTTACCCCTGAGTGGGCCGACATCCTCGTCACTGTAGATCTTTTTCCCTTCCCAAAGAATGTTCTTATCATTTTAATTACCCATATTCGCCATATAGTACTATGCTATAGTGAAGTGGTTTCAAAGATCAGTCTTGATTCAGTCTTTTCTTTTGCACCAAACCCGTGAATAATGCAAAACGCTGCATGCTCTCCGGCTCCATGAGTGAGTCGACGCCCTTATCCTTGTCCTTTGTGTGCGCACTGTACACACACACACACACACACACACACACACACACACACACACACACACACAGCTCATTACCTGCTGCTGTATAGCCTCCACAGAAAAGGCACAGCAGGAAGCTCGTTGCGTGGAACAAAACAAGAAGAGGCAGGAATTCACAGTTGATGGCGTCTGATGCCGGCAGCTCACAGCGAGGCGTCTGAACATGAGTAATGAACACGTTTGACTTTCCTCGTCTGAAATGAGATTTGATTACATAACACGACCTTGTGTACAAGTCAGCCATTTTGAGGATTCAGTGGAGTAAAGGAGGTGACTGTGCTGCTACACGCCCCGGTGGAGTTACCTTACCCTACTTTAGACTGACTGATGAAATGATGTGTAGTGCTTCAAACAGTCCTCTGAGCGGCCTCTTTGCCCTCTACCTGAAGGGCCTGGGCCAAATAAATAAACTATTGTTATTATAATGCTGACAAGATTGTGGTTTTTGCCACTGTTGCCGTTATTGTAAGGGCCAAGTTATGCTAGAAAATCCAACTGTGTCCGAAGGCAAACGTCTTTATTTTAGCCATGGACTCGATGGCAGGTGAACAGCCAGCCGTCATAGAGAGGGTGTAAGAGTGGGCATAAGAGTGCACATCTTCAGACAACTTCTCCTGGAAGACATTCATTGCACTTGGTTGTTCACATGAAAAGTGAAAAAAAATAGCTGAGTAAAGGATGAAAAAACCTGGCCAATCACTGCCTGAATTGTCACAATTCTGAAATTCCAACAATGGGAGGGGGTGCGGGGGAGGGGTTTCCGAATCTATTTACTGTCCAACTCGGGCAGCAATATGCAGAAAAAGAACAACTGATCAGTATCACGTTGTAACATGTAAAGTTTATTCTTATAACAAGATGTTTTTCACATTATTACACTCAACGTATCACATTATAACAAGATAAAATGAATATTATAACAAGAGAAGTGCTTTGTTATAACGTAATATGTTTGTATGTAACACGTTTTAAGCAGAGTATAGCATCAAGTCAATTAAACATCTGGCATATTGATCCGGTCAGTTAAGTAGCAGTCAGTTGTTAATCAGTTTCAGCTGCTTTGGTGTTAATGAAATTAACAACAGCTGCACTAGAGGGCAACAATGAGACGACCCCCAAAACAGGAATGGTTTTACAGGTGGAGGCCACTGACATTATTCCCCTCCTCATCT
>JAVQJF010059422.1:0-101822 GCA_036023855.1 Gadopsis marmoratus
CAAACAGCAGGCGAACCAGAGTTTACGTCACAGTGCTGAAGTGACTGATAAGTTAGTTTAGTGTCAGAAAACAGAAGAACTGCAAACAGCAGAGGTGGGGCCAACTGTAAAAAATCTGAGGATCTCTCCCCACAAAGGAGCTAAAGATGTCATGATACAGTCAGGTATGTGCAGTGTGTACTTTGACTGTTAATCGTCTGTAAAACCTTTTGTTAACTCCGATATTAGTATTTTGAAAAGGGGAAGGCCAAATGATAAGTGGAACTGTGTGTAACAAAGCAAAGAATCCTGCTCCACCCAGAGTGGACACAAGTTGTTCTCCCGCAGGTTTCAAATGGTGTCAAAATGTTTTTGAATAGAGATAAAAAAAAGTGTAACTTAGAAAAGTTGCCTACTTTTAAACTACTAATACATTATAGACTGAACACACCCACCAGCAACAGTGTCAAACTAATGTTTTCAAGGTCAAGAATGAATTTCACACTAAACGTGTGCAATGTAACAGATTTATGCTTTCTGTACTCACCTGGTAATGCTCTCAGGAATGGTCCCCTGGATGTAGATGGACACTCCATCCCTCAGGCCTCCATAAATGGGCCCCAGGTAGGGAATTCTCTGTAATGAATAGAGTAATATAAACTTTATTTATATAGCACCTTTCAAAACAGAGTTACAGAGTGCTTCACAAATAATACAGCACAACGCACCATAACAAAATAATTTCAAAAGAGTGAAATAAGAGACAAAACAACAGTGAATGCAAAAAGGCAAGTTCATAAAAATGTGTTTTCAATAGTGATTTAAAAGAAGTCACTGAGGTTGCAAGACGAATTTCAACAGGAAGACTGTTCCAGAGGTTCAGTCATGGGACTGTTAATAAAGTTTTGTTGTGAGATCCGAGGTTGCGTGGCGGTAAACAGTTCGCCGATGTATGCTGGGGCTAGACCATGCAGTGCTTTAAAAGTAATGAGTAAGACCTTAAAATTAATCCTGAAGCTAACTGGAAGCCAGTGAAAAGAGGCTAAAATGGGGGCTATGTGATCGCTATTGTTTGTTGTGCATATATACAAAAGCTACAGATATGTGTATATACACTACATATATAACTACAACATGTGTGTTTATACAACAACTACAGTATTTCCATTATTGCACTCAAAATCTACAGAATTTACATTATTGCACAAATGAATATCGGTATTGCACATTGTGTGAGTTATAAGTTCTCAGTTCTGGGTGTGTGAGCTACGGTGGTCAGTGTTGATTGTAAGGTTGTAAAGTGTCACTGCAGCAGGAAGGAAGGACCCGCGGTATCTCTCCCCCACACACCGTCACTGAAAGAGCTGCCTAGTGTTGTTAAAAAGTCCTGCAAGGGACGTGGGACGTGTTCTCCATCAGATATGAGAGCTTAGCCATCATTCTCCTCTCCGTCACCACCTCCGCTGGATGGAGTGGGCGTCCCAGGACAGAGCTGGCTTTCTTAACCAGCTTGTTCAGTCTCTTCCTGTCAGCAGTCAAGATGCCTGATCCCCGCCGTCCTTCCTCCTGAGGACAGCCTGGAGCAGTGATCAGCCTTGATACAGCGACCAGGGAACCAAGTCCAAGTGCTCATGCCCTGTCTTGGTCAGGGACAGGACAGGAGAGCAATCCGTTCTTCTTGCATGTTTTTCCTTGGGGTTATATATTTGTTATGGAGGAAACCCCTGGTGAGCATGGGGAGAACATGCAAACTCCACGTATTGTATTTGTATTTGATGTATTTCAAATATTATTGTATTTATCAAGTATTTGCACATGTAACTAATCCATTGTGATATAGATTTTGGGTCACATTGTTCTCCACCCTGTAACATAATTTTGTACCTATGAAGAAATAATTAATATTGTTTGGAAATTGTCCTGGAATTAACTCTTTTGCCTGAACTCTATTCTACTCTAATTAAATCTTACTCCCTTTGCATTAGTGCAGTGCATTATCCACCACGGCGTGCAACCAGGGAGATCATCAGATTCAGCAGCAGATACTTACAGGGCCGTAGATCGGCTGGTAGCCAGGAGGACCAACAAACGACATGGCAGCAGTCACTGAGATGGACAGGCAGACACGATCAGGAGGGTTTTGTCAGAAAGTGATCTCTGCTGGAGGCCTCGTTTTATACAAGTGATAAGGGAGGGGCAGAGCTGGGTACCAAACCCAGGTATGCATCACCATGTTTGCTTTGGAGGCACGGGATGCACATTAACTTTTGACCCAGCAGAGGAGTGGCATGTTACAACAAAAGACCTCCTCTGTTCATGTGGAATGAAAAACCAATTAAACTGTAGCAGCCGTTGATGCAAGAAGAGGAAGTATTCAGATGTTTTACTTAGTAAAAGTACTGCAATATAAAAATACTCCATTACAAGTACAAAAATTATCAGACAAAATGTATTTAAAATATTTCTTATGTGTAACTTCAAATGTGTGCAGTAAGAGGTATTTTACTGATGTAACTGTTCAAGGTGGAACTGATCATAACTATGTTATATCCCGCTGCATAGTTTATGTTTAACAGCTCATATTTTACAAGCTCATATGTATTGTGTGTATAATCTTAGTCTGCAAAGTACCTCTCAAAGCTGTCAAATAAGTGTAGTAAAGTAAAAACTAGAATATGTTCCTCTGAATATTAGTAGAGTAGAAATATAAATAAGCATAAAATGGAAGATCTCAAATAAAGTACAAGTACCTCAAGTTTGTGCATCAGTAAATGTACTTTACTTTCTTTAGTTGTTATTTTCTACAGCATTAAAATGGCTTAAGAATACCTCCTACATCATACACAGTGAACAAAACTGGCATTATACAACCTTAAAGTTACAACTATCAGAATATTTCTTGTCCTTATTGGTGGTGGAAAAGTGGGGGTCGGTGTAGGAGAATTGATCTCTTCACCACATTAAGTCAGTAACCAGATATAATTGTTTTACTGACCTGAAATTGTAAGAATTGTAAGAATTGTATGTAGAAGGGTGTATGTGTGATTCATAAAATATACAACCAAGTCTACCTACCTAAGGCAAACAGAAGCCTTATCTACCACTCATGAACATGTGCATACAGCAATTTTATGTAGGCTCTTCATGGAGGCTGTAGGTTATTGCAGCAAATGTTTTACAAAGTAAACATGCAAGCTGTTCATATACACATGAGTACATACACACAGACATATAATCTTTCAAGGAACAAAGGCTGTCATAATGGAAAAATGGGTGTTTCCTGAGAGGTTTAAAGCATAGAAGTGCACTTTTGATATTTAACTATGATAAAGTCCTGCCAAAGGCACAATGAGACTGGAACACAGATGCCTGAGAGGGAACGTTTATTTCAATAAACTCCAAAGTCTAACAGTAGGCATCTTGATAAAGTCCTTTCAAGATAAGTGTCAGGGGTGGTGTATCTCTTGCCGTTATAAAGGCTGTAAATGCCAAATACACAGCTGAAGATATAATGTAAGATTTATTAATAGATTACATCACAACAAAACAAAACAAAAAATAAAATGTTTTTCCCTTGTTTAAAGAGGAAATTATGAAGAGTTCAGTGATCCTGTAAAGCATTTAATTTTAATTTAAAATATTTCTTTATGGTATATGAATTGTACATACTATTGCTTTAATGTAAAAGCCTATTAAAGATACTCCTGCACATTTATGGAGATATTGAAGGACAGGTCAGTCAGAAAATCCACCATGGAACAAATATTGAAGATCCTGAACATTGTCCGAGGCTCACAAACCAGAAAGTTGACAAGACAGGTTATTAACAAGAGTACCATACTAGTAATACGTATTTTAAAATGATCCATGTGCAGTATAACAGATGTACAGTATGCAGATCCTGATGAATTTCTGTCATACTCAATTTAACCTCCAGTATAATTTGATCACAATAAAAGTATCTTTTGCAGGTAAATAGTGGTTGTGGCATGGTCACAGCAAGAAGGTCCTGGGTTCGATCCCCCTTGGGGACCCGGCCTTTTATGATTTTTATGTCTATACTTGTAAGTCATCCCCTACCCTCTAGTCTTAGCCTAAACCTAATATTACAGCACTTTGAGGATAGGACGACGGGACAAAATGTCTTCATTTTCATCTCATGTCTTCACGCTCCAGGCCTAATACTGATCATCACAAAAGTAGAAGTATACACATAACATACACACACACAGTAAGTACATGTAAATGAGGACACGTGTTCCAGTTCTCCTTAAAATAATTTGTTTATTCTGTATTGAAACACAGGGTCCAGTCAGAGGACACTCAGTCAGATGGAAAGTAGTGATTTCCATTCAGCTCCATACCATCAACAACCTCTGTGTGGACCACAGCGGCAAATACACACTTCAGAGTCTCCAGCAAACAAAATACTGTTCAGTCTCTGACAAAGTGAGTCGTAACATTAATACAAGATGGAGAGCATGTGAGTGTGTGTGTGACCTGTCAGCAGTATAGTGGGACAGAACTGCCTTGGATCAACGCATCACACATGACTTTCTTTATTGAGAAAAATAATTGTTGATATGCTGGATTCCTAAAAACATATTTCAAAAGAACCTAACTAGCAGAAACAAACGCTAATTTACTCTTCTGACTGTCCTGTTTGTGTCGTGTTCATGTCCCAAGAAAGCAGCATGATCGTTTAAATTCTGCAAAGCCCTAAAGAAAAATAAATATCTATGATGTAAAATATGTCTTTTCATCAAAAGGCCTCTAAGCAGCCTAGACATGAATCAGTTATACAGATGACACTTTGGCCAAAATGTGCACATTAAATATGTTCATTACTTAGTATAATGCACTGACAAAAACTTATTTGTGCATAAGATGTCATAAAACAGACTGTTGTCCAGAAATATAGACGGGCTAAAACGGTCGTCTTCGGAAGATATGATCTGCATATAAACAATAAATAAATAACCTTGGCATCCTCCTATACTTTATGTGTGTACTGTGCGTCATCACTATCTTAAATGGCACAGAGACACCAGTGGAGATAGGGGACCACATACATCCAGGGACGCATTGTAAGACTTCAGAGTGCAAACTGGGCTTGTCTATAGAGCTGATTCACACTGGTATATATGTCACTTACGCAGATGATACTCTGTTTATTATCTTGGCAAGTCAGTCCAACAAGAGTTTCCATTATGGTAGAGTGTTTGTAGACGGGTTTCTAAGTCTTGAGAGAGGAAGAAAAGGAGTGAGAGGGGGCCTAAATTGTTCACCGCCTCCTACAGAATCTCAGCGATACGACTCTCTGAGCTGCTAAATTCTTTCAAAACGCACTCTCACTGGAACACCAGAAATCAGAAATGACATCAAATGGCAGCAGCCACATACAGAAAATTCCCAACCTTACAAACACTATAAGTAAAACATTTCCATTCTAATCTCAAACAAAAGTGTTAAAGCTAAAAATCTACACTATCCGATTGCTAAAGCAGTGACATTGCTATAGGCACTATAACGTTTACAGCAGTAGCGACTGAAAGAGCCCGTTGTGTACAAACGCATTGATATGCAAGGCAATCTATGTATATTTTACACAAAAAGGCCATGTAGTGTATTCATTATGGAATAAAAAGGCCCCTGGCTTCTTGTGTATTTTTATGCCTCTCTGATATTCCTCTTCTGCTTTTCTTAAATCTATTCCATCAACATTCTGCTGCAGGTGGTAAGAAAGTGCAGTCAGAGTGTGCATAGCTTCAAAGGAGGAGAGAGATGTGCAGACAAAGGACAAAACTAAGACACAGACGTGTTCGATCTTTAATTATTATCTTTCCTCTCTGAATTCCCCTCCCCTCCTCTCTTCCGCTCCCCTTATTCTCCTTCGGATGCACAGTAATGCTACAGGACATTATCCAAGTTGATCTTCATACTGCTTCCTGAAGCAGTCTCCAGCAGGGTAGAAGTCCCAGCATCGCTCCTGGTACATCTTCCACACGTATGACTCCTGAAACAGAGAAGGAAACATGAGGCAGAATTGTAAAAGTAAGATTATAGACATTTATTAAAACAAGACCAACGAATGAGGACTGCACCTTTATTTCCTGTACCTTCTTTATATGTCTTAAATGCATGTATGCTTACTGACCTGCCCTGTGTGTTCTGTTTCATCTTTATTTATGAGATACATCAGGAAGAACCTGAAAGAAAAAAGGGAAGTGGAGGGAAAATACTGAGAAAAGAAAGCAACACAGTAACAGGGATGTTGTTGGGTAAAAGTGACTAACGTGCAGCAGTATTTGGCGGGTATGAAAAAGACGTTATTCACAATCAGTGTTATCAGGGGCCAAATTCATGGGGAGAAGATGGTCAAATAATCTATTTAAAAACTTTATTATTTAAAAAAAATATACCAAAAAGGCTGTCAAGGATATCTGGAACTTTTGGAAGTAAAGATAATTAGTCTAAACATGGCCACATCTGCATTCTGGAAGGTAACTCACATGTAGTTGGCTAAGTTATGTTCTTCCAAGGTGTGTGTCTCGAAGCCATGTGGCGTTGTGTCAAAGTAGTCGCTTCCTATTCCACAGATGAAGCACTTTGTCTAGAGGGAGAAAGGACCGTTTAGATTAAACACGTTACTGCCGTGTAACTGAAGGAGGACTGAAGGTGGATTTAGTGACCAGTTAAAACCCCTATGAAACTCGTTATCGTACCTCCATGTCCTCTCTGACCTGCTCCTGCTGGTCTCTCAACTCTCCAAAGGCATCAATGATCAAACCTGACACACACACACACAGACAGCATTTCTCACAAGTCTGAAGATCAGACTTCTTACACAATGCGAGTGCAGCGTAATGATTGGAGGGTCTAATTACCCTCAAACAACATAAAGCACTTCTGTTTGATAAAATAACCACTCATAAACCATACCCTGGATGATAGCCAGCAGGATGACAATGACGAAGAAGAAGAAGGTAATGTCAAAGACCACTCGGTAGAGCTCATATTCATCCCCGGCTGGGTCCTCAATTTCATCTCCTATTCCACCACCGGCACGCACGCCAACATACATGTGGAACAGGTAACACTGCAGGAGGGAGTGAGGACAGAGGCCACCTTATTATTAACACAAAACAAAAAATCTAAATAAAGACTTTTAAATCCTGCTCCAGCCACTGATCTGTGGACATATAACCATATCTCTGCCCTCCACTCACGGTCATCATGTCATCACACTTCATGTCCGGTTCATCCTCGTCCTCACTCATGTTGTAGAACTTGCGGAAGAAGTTGAAGGCCACCACAGTGTAGAGGTACACCACTACAGCCAGCAAACCCACTGTCATCATCAGCTGTGAGGAACAGACGGGCGCGCCATTAGTACGAGGTCATTTTATGGGAAAACAGGCGTGCAGAAGGCCTCATGATGCATCATTAGAGGGGAAGTGTGCAGACCTGTTTGCCGTTGTGTGTAACAGAGGACAGAATGGTGCGCAGGGTTTTGACACCCATGGCGATGTCCAGAAGATGAGCGGCAAAGAAGAAGTTGTTGTAGTGTCCGAGCAGAGACATTAACATGTACCAAACCAGGTAGAGGAAGGTCTAAAGGATGAAAGAGGGCCATCAGTGACACTATACCCAAAACAGATTCTCTCATTGTCTGAATTGGACCACAAGCTGCTTGTTTAACTCACATTGTCAGTGAAAACAACACCAAACTTCCAGATCTGGTACTTGATGTCAACAGATGTTATCCTACAGAGAGAAGGACACGTTTGTTCTGTGACGTTATGTACCATAAACCCGCTACTTAAATGATTTACGTAAAGAGTGTGCAGCACAGTACATACCAGCTGAACATCGAGGTGTCTGGTTCAGGCTTCTTTTCATGCGTCATGGCACTGACGTCTAGAGAAGCCAAGTCCATGCCGAGCAACTCCGCGATCCTCTCTCTGCCGTAGATGTCACCATATTTAGTCAGCACCTGGATATCACACACACGCGTCATTTCACTGAAAGAAATATCCCTGGCATTTTGCATGAAAGCTGCCTGAAAAACTCACCTTTCTTTTCACAAACTTGTCCCAGTAATTGTTAGGAAAGGTTCTGCATTGAACGAGAAACATTGTACAACATTGATAATAATCTCAACTTTTAATGCTATTTCTAAAACATGATATAACGAATACTGCTTTTGTCCTTGAGTCATTGTCATCACACACACACACACACGCAACAGAATTGACGCCAAGAGGTTGTGACTTGCCAGCTAGCAAAAGTTAATCGTTTTGGCTGTGTTAGATGATTACTGGAGGAGAATATTAATACAAGTGTAACAAAGAATTTTCAGCAGTCACCAGTTTTTCAGGTTCTGGAGGGTCTGTTATTGTTTATTTAGCAGGATTGCGAAAACCTTTGTTAAACTGGTTTCTGTCATCGTGGTTTCACAAGAAAAAGTGGTCAGTTTCAGGGTATATGCAGGAATCCTGAAGTTAAATTCAGGATAAAGACATATTTAAAGAAAATTATGCCACAAGTTGTAACTGGTTAGCAGCAACACACCTTACATTTACAGAACTATACCAGTACATTTATTTTGAGATTGCAAAACAGTCTTAGTTTGACATAATTCAGCTCAGCCGAGACTCACACCTCAAGAATATAAAGTAGTGACTAACCCAAAGGCAAGGTTTATTAAAATTAATAATAGTCCCATACTCTCAATGTCTCTCACATTAACAAACATTTCTATTTGGCCTAAGAAATACAATATTGGCCATAAGTGAAATTAAATCGTAGACAGTTCCAAAAAAATAATTCCTCGAAAAATGCAGATTAAGACGTTGTAATACTTGTCAACGGTCTTACTTTTTGCTAAACTCATTTAATACCGTTTTAACACTTTTTAAGATCCCATGGATACCCTGAGATTAATTAAGCAACTGCTTAATAGGTCTATCACTCTCAATGTCTTAGGCGAGAGAGCTTTGATGCTAAAATATTGGCTTTGGGCTTCAGGTTGGGATTTGGCCTGGTTTAGGATGTGATGAATCAGGACAGGTTGGGCTGAAACTTCAGTACTCTACTGTATATGCTTCCATCTGATAATCTTACGGGGTGTTGAGCACCAGTCGGTCCCACTGGCCCTTGATGTCATCGTCCTCAGGCTGCTCAGTGACATAGAGACCGTCAAACTCCAGCTTTCTTGCTAGCTCCTTCTCTCTCTTGAAGATAACCAGAGGGACCTGAAGGGTATTGAAGAGACCAGAAGACGAACTGCATAAAACCTACAAACGGACACAAAAACGTTGGTGGAATTTTGTGGAGCAAAGTCCAGCAAACACCACATACCTTGAGGCAGTTGTAGCCAATGATGCAGAGGAAGGAGATGATGGTGTGGACGATACCGAAGAAAGCCATGGATGGCTCCATGTAGCCTGTGCTCTCTTCCAAGAAGTAGTACAAGGGACCTTCTTCATCCTCATCTTCTCCTCCTCCGTCATCTAATCCGGACCCGTCTTCCTCAGAAGCGGAGCCCTCAAATAGGCCAGAGCCCTCAAACAGAGCAGAACCCTCAAACTCCTCCTCGCCTGGAGGACTTTCAGACACCTGGAAAAGGTCAGGCACAAAATTAGTCCTGCAAGTCTCGTTTAGTCGTTTGAGTACATTTTATTTGTTTCGCATGACTACAAATGTCCAAAAAAACGAAAAAATTAGAAAGGTGGTTGCTACCATTTCTGACATTACACATTAAAATTACACATCGGCAGCCACGATTTTGGAGCAAACCTTAACCCTGTCCAGGAATATTAGTGGTTTGTTTACAAAGAAACTGTATAGAATACAGATGTATTACTAGTGAATTGTATAACGATGCAGTGAAACATCCAGCAGGTGAAATGATGTCAGATGTTGCATCAGAGTTGATACTGCATGTGTCATCTAAGGTTAGTTACAAATGCACATACCTTGTAAAAGAGCAGGATGAAATTGAGAGCGAAGGCGATGAACAGGGCCAAGAACCGAAGGTTGTAGAAGTTACGAGAAAGGTAGTTCTGGGGTCATGGTGGGGGGGGGGGGGGGGGGTAAATAATTGATTAATATATGATTTTAGCCCAAAAGCAACATTTTACTACCTGATTCCATGGCATTAACATTTGAAAAATAGTTTAGCTAACAAATAATAATGTGTTAGGACATTAAAGTCTACATGCATTAGGGAAATACTGACTCAATGCTAACTCCTACTGTCATGCTGTATGCAGGCAAGTACACTGGGGTAAGGTCACCATTAAAAACAAAACTGTGTTACAAAAAAAAAAAAGGTCGGTCTTCTGAGTAACAATCAACCATTCCAAACCAAATAAAATCAAACCAAACATATCAAAGTCCATTTGCAGATAACTTAAGCTCTTAAAATACCAGTTATTGTTACATCGGATTATGGCACCACAGTTGCTAACAACATAAATTCAAAAACATGTACTGTAAGAGAGAGCTGCTCACCATGAATTTAATCCTCTGAACCTCCAGCTCGTTCCACAGCTCAAAGCCCTCGCCAGTGTGCTTCTTGTCTTTCTTCGCCTTGGTCTTCACAGTCTTCTCTTGTCTCTCCTCAGGCTCTTCCTCCTTCACCTCAGGTTCAGGCTCTGCCTTTTCGGCCTTCTCTCCATTTTCGATGCTGGAAAAGACACAGGAAAGAAACTTGTGCTTTATTTTTTTTTTTTTTTTTTACAGAAAAATTACTTCCTCTGTTGTAACATCTGTTAATAAAACCTGGATAACTACGCAGAAATGTGATAATGCGAACAGCTAATTGTTGGAAAAATAATGCTTGTTTGTGAAAAATACCTTAGTGACCGGAACGAACACAGGGTGTAACAGTTGAGACCACAGGAGGTTCTAGATGCAAATGTATTATCTGTATCTGTATGAGTACACTCTATAAGATTAACCCTAAGCATGCCAGACACAGTCAGAGCTGCATTCTTATCTAAATGACTTTATTGCCTTGGGACCTTTTGACCTTAAGACCTCAGCTTTTGTTCAGTTCCCAGGACTTGCCTTTGATGATAAAGGCTTCCTGGGGAATGCAAATTTACTCCTCCAGTCTTGTATTTCGGAGGTGACACCCTGTTGTTCTAACACTAATAAACACTGAAATGCCTGAACACATTTCTGTACAAAAAGTGAATTACATCCATTTTACTTCTGATAAAGTATTCAAGTGATGATTCAGAACTTACTTACACATTTGCTATGTCACTTTAAGAAATGTGTAAATTTATATTTACTTGTACATTTGTCAATGGCTATAATTCTTATCTGAGAGTGGTTTAATATTAGCCCGAAAAGACATTATCTTTAGCAGAAGGTCAGTACTGACGTTAATCCCCAGCAGGCCGACAACTTACTCTGCTTTCTCAGTCTCCTGAGGAGCCTCTACTTCAGGTTCAACTTTTTGTTCCTCATCTGGTCCTCCCACTGCAGCGGCCAACTGTTTCAATAATTGTTTTGCAGTTAATTAACTGATTAATGGAGAGCGTACACACGAAGCAACGATAAGACAGAACACCTCACCAATTTTCGCTTCAGCAGCGGCGTGCCCTCTGGAGTCGGAGGCTCTTCGGGTGTCGTCTCACCAAAGTCTCCCAGTCCCCCAGGAGCATTGAAACCAGGCAGGCGTCCACCTTCCCTTTCCTCGCTATCCTCCTCTTCCTCCTCTCCTCCCACAGCATCTAAGAGGTCTGCCACTCCATCTGCATCTTGGACCTCTCTAGCACCTGGTTCAGGTGGCAGGTCACCATGAACTTCGTCCTGTGTGGGATCTGGCATACTGGCTAGGATCTCTGTCACTGTCATCTTCTTGGCGCCCTCCACTAAGCCTCCGCCAAACAGCACCTTCCATATGAGTGTGAAGAAGCCCTTACATATACTATAAACAAACATCAGGATACCCATCAGCACAGTGTAGATAAACGTAACCAGGCCGATCACCATCTCCTTCACTGTCATTTTTCTTAGTTTGCGGTATCGACGCCGCAGGTTACGGAAGGTGAACATGTTAAAGAAGTCAACCACACTCTTCAGAAATTCTGCAAAAGCGGAGGTTGACTCTGGAGCCTCCCCTTCTCTACTGCCTTCATCTCCTTCTCCAGGCTCTGCTTCATCTCCCCCGCCCTCCTCTTCTTCCTCATCATCTTCTTCTTCTGCACCATCTCCCTCAGGCTCAGAGATCGATGCAGCAATGTTCATCTCAAAGATGGTGTCCTCGCAGAAGTTCACAAACATCTCCATTTTCTCACTCTCACAACCCTCATTGACCACATCAAAGATGAACTGCCGTTTGGACTCTCTGACTTGTGGCATTTCCCACTGGTTGCGGTTCGCCTCGCTGATTTCAAAGTAAATGCGCTCGATCTTCCTGCTGGCTCCCATGATCTCAATGCGGCCAAGGAAAGGGCGGAAGTAGTTGAGCACACTCTCCGCCTGCTCCAGGAAGTTCTGAAGGCGAGTGTCATGGGGAACATGCTCCGACAGGTTTGTGAGCAGAACAGCAATATTGAAACCAATGTCTTTGGCTGGTTCCTGGAAACGATCAGCAAATTCCTCAAAGTTGATCATCTCGTTCTCATCAGCCTCTGAGCAAGAGAGGAGGAACTGGATTTCCGAAGGAGAATATTGCTTCTGGCTGTCCATGGCCTTGGAGAAGTCTTTCTTGGAGATTAGCCCACGGGGGTCAGTCACATAGTCCCGGAAGGCATCAGATGCCACTATGTCCTTGAGCTTCAGGAACATATCGAAGAACTTAAGGATCATTTCCACGTTGCTGGAGGACTCCACCAGCATGTCAACCATCTGCCTGGCAATAGTGCCGTTCACCACATTGCCTAAGAGCAGAACAAAGTGAGAGGGGATGAGAAATATATAGCAAGTATATGAGATAAAAAAAAAGGACATCACTAGACTGGACATTATCATACCTTCAAGCAGAGACAGAAGCATCACTACCATGTCCTTCTGTAGATCCAACAGCTCCTTCAACAGTCCAATCTGACTGGAGTCCTGCAAAAAGCCAAATCACACAGCAAAACACAAACACACAGCAGAAGAAATAATATTCTTAACACGAGTACTGACTGAAAAGTCTCATTTTGATCATACATCAATTTAATTTGAGAGGATATGTGCTTCTCTGTGAGACATAAACCGGCGAGAGACTCTACCTCAGAGTGTGCTCTACTCCAAAAATGATCCTGGGTTTGCATTTTTAAATAAAGAATATGCATTTTTTTAACATCACAAATAGTACACTTTATGTGATGGAAAGCAGGGCAGACAGTGTTAACACAGGCAGGTATGAGAGGAGGGAAGAAAATGCCTCTGCTAGACAGCCCCGCCTTTCCCCTTTATCTGAAAAAGTGGCTTCAGGATGGGAGCAAGGAAGACATAAACACATTTGCTGATGCTGATCTTAGCACTCCTACAGACCCGCACCAGCAGATAACAAGAGCCACAAATATTTGAGACAGTGTGTAGCGGTTGACAGGCTGATGGAGATCTAGAGGAAAACAGTGTCAGGGTACGCACGCTAACAGCCACCTGGGAAATCACAGTGGTAACTTGTAACAGCTCTACAGCACAAAAAAACTAAATATACAAAACATCAACATACCGCTAAATGAAAAGAAGCAAAGCAAGACATTTCTAATAAAGGGGAGGTAAGAAATCAATAATCTTTTGCATAAAGCCTCTTCAAAATCTAAAGCAAAGAGCAAAGCCATGGAATAAGATTCAATTTTGAGACACATACTTCTGCTTGCAGAGCTGACTACTAATATATTTGGTGTGAAATATAAATGTTTCTATTTGTTGTAAACCACCTTTAATGGAATAACATCTTTCAGAATGTGGCTGAACACACTCTATGTAATTTAGTACTTGTTTAATCTTTTCCTAACAGTCTCTGAATGGAGTGTCTGTTGCGTATGTGCCTGATGGCTTGTTAGAAGACGGGAAAAAAAGCAATAATACTGGTAAACGCAAAGGACAAACATAAATTAATGCAAATGGAATACAGAGAGAGGGAAATGTAAATGATGCGAGTATTAAGCTGCATATGAAATAATGTGATGAAGCATGAGATCTTTAAAAAAAGCATGAAGGGCCTCTAGATGAGATGGCGTTGGCGACAGAGACACAGATTCTTACGCCATCTCGCTGTCCAGGATCAGGGTGCATCTAACAGGGTTTCACATGAAAATAAAAATGTTACCCATCAACATTTTTACTTCAGTATTCTATTTGACTAAACCTGGATAGTATTTTACATATTTTAGTCAAGCGCTATCTACAGTCCCTGCCAGGACACATCCCTTATTTTAATCATCAGCTGCCAGAAACATCTATTTTAAAACCTTTTTTAAAATAGATGTTTAAAAAAGGTTTTTAAACATCCTTTTTTAAACATTTATTTAAAAAAGAATTCAGAGCAGATCTGCTACTCTATCCAATACAAAAACATGAGATATAACATATTTTCAGTGCACATGTAAAAGTAATTGTTTGGTGTAAACACGGGGTTTCGATATTTAAGATATAAAACAGCAGCATCAGTAGCACTCAACTGTGTCACACAAAATTAATCTGAGTAGGAAACACTGCAGCTCCTTGTTAAGTCAAAAGAGTTACAGACTGCAGACACACATTATTGAAAGCAAACACACGTTTGTCAAAAGCACAACCAAACCCCAAGCATTGGTCAGTACTATGAGATGAATATATGCTTAAATTAACTGCACATAATGGATTAACTGTATTATACAGAATCAGAAAGAAAAGTAAAGAGAAAGAAACAGTATCTGTTTTTCCTCAAATTGTTTCTGCTATCTTAACTTGAATTCATGTTGTTTTACAATCTGAATTTGGTGAACTGATCGGTTTATGTGGGACACAGTGAAAGAGCCTGCTGGTCACGATATAATTCAGAAGTACAATGGTATACATATATCATTTTCCTTTATACTAATGTATTAACCACGACTTGTGCAGCAAAGCACTTGCTAAATGGATAGGGATGAAGGACAAATCAAAGGTCAAAACAAACTATTTAAAATGAATTATATCAATGAACATAGCTAATACATGTGGTACGTGATACATGAGAATAGTGGAGAAACACCATGGCTACCTCGGAAATTAAATGAATTTAAAACAGCATATCGTATAAATCGACATTAGCGTATACATTAATCTGTTAATATCAGTAAAATGTATAGTTGTTTTGAAGTGGAACTACAGTAATCCCTCAGGTTACCTCTCTTTAACCTAAAATGGCTCAGTAAAGAGGCAGAAACAATCTGACAAAGAAAAGATGGGGGGGGGAGCTCAGTTAAGGCATAAAAACCAATTCACTAAACAACAGAATAATCAAATAAATACATACTTTACTCTGCAGGAGCCACAAGAGAGACAGTTCACAGAATTAGTATCCTCAAAGGGGACAGATGAATGAAAATATACTACATAACTTTCTGTTTTGATTCATCTTTTGGTCAGATGTAATACAACGCGTTCAAAATGCAGAATCATCTGGACTGTCTGCAGAAATATTACCCATGAAATACACAGGGAATAAATAATATGTCTGAGTTTTGCTGGGATGTTTCTTACCTGAGCGAGTTTCATCATCATATGCGCAAAGACATGCAGGAAGCCCACAACGGCATCCCACAATCTGCTGTGGGCCAGAGACTGCTGGTTACCAGTACAGGGACCCTGACAGACAGAGAAACACATTGTTGACAATATTCCAGTGCTGTCGTCATGTTATGAGATAAAGTTCAACGTTGTCTTGTGTTTCAAAGTAAATGTTCTGAGACAACAGGAGGTATTTTCAGTGGGGACATCTGGCTTCATTATCGGTTTCATTTAATCGGCTATGGTGTTTTGTTTTGACTTGTCTGATGGTTTGATTGATGATTTGGTGTGCATTATCCTAACATTAAAATGTATATGGAGGAGTTGGTTTCACAGTTAAATTTTGGGGGAAAAAAACTCCTTTCTCCTTTCTCACCTGGATGTACTCAGTCAAACTGTTGAAGACCTGCTTGGCCACAGTCATTGCTTTGGAGAAATTCCTCTTACCAGGTTCATCAATAATGTCTTTTCCTGAGTAGTACCAGTAAAAGTCACTGATCGACTCCTGTTTACAGGAACAAGAAAAGGAAAACATGATGTTACGGATATGACGGAATTGGCACAAATGAAAAATTATATACTGAAACACATATTAGTATTAGTATAAGAAGGTAAGGTATATTGTTTGGTTCTTCTTCATGTACTGTCAAAGTTCTAGTTTGGCATAAATATGCTAGAGGTGTAGTCTGAATAAAATGCGGTGTTTAGTATACTAAAGTACGACTTAAGTCATATAAACAAACTAAAAAAAAACTATATTATCTGAAATAAATGTATGTGTGCTGATTGACTGGATTCAGAATGTACAACCATTCAAAAAATCTCAAAAACAACAAATAAACAAAACCAATCTATACATGCTGCAGTCTGGAGTCTGTAGGACTAAGATCAGAGAACCACTGTCAGTATATAAGAGTGACCTGCAGTCGAAGAAGGTAGTCCACAGTGCAGATGATGACATTGATGGTAGTGGTGCTGCCTGTCTGAGTTCTCAGGTAGTTCTGGAAATCTGAAAACGAAAACAAAATGCACTTTAAATGGAGTTTTCAACAATGTAAATAGCGTAATTTCATAAAATAGTACTTAACCTGGGGTTAAAAAGTCTCAGTAGGAAATATAATATCACTAAATGTAAAAATCTACCTTTAACAGTCCAGGTAGGAGGGTAATGCATCAAGTGTGTGTACAGGATGATTGTACCACAGTGGTTCATTGTCTCATTACACATACACAGAACATTGTAAGGAAATGAGTGAGCACTCTCCTTGCTGGAAGGTCACATTGAAGTTTAAACGGAGCCGGTGTTTGCCGAAGAGACTCACCATTATTGTGGCCCTCACAAAGAAGCTGCAGGAAGCGGAAGAGGTCACACGTAAATTCATCGTCCGCCATCACTTTCTCATCTGGCCAGAGGAACACAGGAAATGCAGATTAAGCTGTGCAAAAGACAGTTTCAACAGTTCAGAGTGGCTGTGGACTAATTTTGCTGTGTTATTCTGTTTAAGAGCACACGGTGGTAAACAAAACCAAGCACAGGGGATTAGGTGTGTTAACAGAAAATGCCAGTGAATTTTACTTTTTAACTTAACTGTTATCTCGCTGCTACTTAACATTTCAATTTTCAAAAAATGGAAATATCAAAATATACATTTTACCAACAAAATGTAGTGTCAATTATAATTTGTTACTTTTACAAATGGCATTTCTCTTTATATGTATTCAGTTATTCCTAAAAGGAAAAAGAAGGTTCTCACAATAAAACAATCCACTGGTAAGTATTTCCACCTAAAACATGTCATTTTATCTGTTTGAGTTCAAAAACGTTTGGACAAGAAGCAAAAGAATTCTGCCTATCAGGTAAAATGATTGATTTTATTTAAACTGATCTGTCTTACCCTTTTTCACACATTTCTGAAGGTTTTCAAGTTTTAAGTAAGATAAGGACAAATCTGACAGCTAATTACTTGTGTAAACGGAGAGTTTACGCAGATTTAACAGTATTCAGGTTAGATTTTTTGTTTAAGCATCAACTGAGTTAATGAAAAACCAACACTGGTGAAATCATGGTAATCCAATTTAACACAACGGAGACATGCATGCTGGGTTAATTGATGATTCTAAATTGTCCGTAGGTGTGACTGTGGGCGTGAATGTTTGTCTGTCTCTATGAGTCAGCCCTGTGATTGACTGGCCACCAGTCCAGGATGTACTCCACCTCTCGACCCAATGTCAGCTGGGATCGGTCCCCCCCGAGACCCTTTCAGGATAAGCAGTATAGATAATGGATGGATGGATAATACACACTGAACACTGAAAAAAAAAAGCTCCAGTGTCATATTTAATAGCAAAATATTATTGATAAGCAAAAATCTTACCTCTCTTAACAGCAGATAAAACTATTAATTAGTGGTAATTAGCACCATCACCTCATACCACTTCCCTGCTGTCATTAGAATATGTTAGTGAAAACCACAAAGACCTCTGAGACCCCGTCCCCGGGGAAAAGGGAGGCTTCCATACTGACTCCTTCTAGCGCTCCAGATCACAAACATCATCTATTCAACAAAACTCAAATGGGCAGCAGATCAAACACAGATCACATCACACCGACATGGAATACACAGATAAATGAACACAGATATACAGTATGTGTATGTATATAAATGTGACTGAGGAAACACTTGTGACACAAATGTTGACAGTGAACACAGAAATAAAGAGATGAATTCACGGCACACCATCATGCAGGACAGATCAACTGAACTCTGCAAACTCCAGTAATTTGTGAGTATGGATGTTGGGGGAAAAATTACTCAATACACACTAATACATTGTGTGTATACATAGTACATGTATGTATATCTAATGCCTGAAAATGCAGAATCGGCGGGTCAGACCCAGTTGTTGTCAGGGTGGAAGTAAATAATCTACTTATAGGAAGTGGATAGATTTTTATGTGTGCGCAGTTCACTTCATGAAATTATCTTTTGATTTAAATATTCACTTCATTACATTTTCAATAGCATCCATTTAAAAATAAAAATTGTTTAACTCTCGATCAGCATGCCATCAAAAACTGGCTACTTGAAATCTTTGTCAAAAATGCACAAGCATGCTCAGATGTAACCATGATGGTCCATAAACAAAGCAAAACAAAAACTGTGGTGCTGATGCTGGGTTCCATATTTTCCTAGATCAACAAACATGGACACAGTGCTGGAGGGCGAAATCTGTAATCATAGTGACAACTGTTAAATTATCGAGTGTCTGTAGCAAACAAAGGGGTCACATACAACAGAGTCGACGGGTTAAATGTACAAAATACATAATTATACATAATTAAATACAGCATTTCACTCTGCGCTTTTCTCTCTTATCTTGACTGTTTTCTATTTAACACTTTATCCAGTTTATGATCCACGCTACACTCAGTTGACCCGAGGGTGACAGTCCTGAAGAGACAAAGGACATGGTACAGAGCCCACGCTCTCTCCCATGCGACCAAATGCTATGCAGGTTCAGCAACAAGCCTTTAGTCGTTGCACTTTTTACTTTAATGTGCCCTGCTGTACTTGCAAGGCCGCAACTGAATGCTGTGACACGATATTCCTCAGAAAATCCTATGTCACTGTTGTGATCAAGCAGGATTAAATTGAAATGATCTGAAGTTTGGGGAAATTTTAGGAAATGCAAGGATTTATAATATATGCAGTGGCTTCACACAGACAAAGCCTGAACATACTACCATATAAGGGATGAACGTCTGGATAATGTGAATAAGAGAGATACAGGGCTTCGAGAGTCCCTACCACTGCTGCAATTCATTTCAGAGTTTCTAGGACACCGGGTCAGTGTAGGTCTCTATGATCTACTTGATAGGACTGTGTGGGAGACGAAGAATGAGGTTACTGCCTTTCCGTCCCGTTAATCAGTCACAAGACTGAGAGTGTCGGAGTTACAGTAGATCTGTGATAAGACACTCAAGGATGAAAATGAAACTTCACAATGACTTCAAGAGGAAAAATGCAGAGATACAATTGCAGGTACTGTACAAGTACAGCCACAGCAGCATGTGTATCATTGCAAGTTCCATTATAATGTCATAATGGTGAAAGTTTTATTTTCCTGGGCCCTTGAGTGTGAAATGAAATGCATATTAAGTTCACAGCAAGGAAAAGACTAGTCAGGTGATTAAGAGCTAAAAGACAGAGAGGACAGAGAGGAGGGAAAGAAAAAGATAATCTATGAGAGCAAAGTTTCATTTACCACGTTCTAGCTTCTTATCTGAGAACCGTGAGAGCAGCAAATTGACAGGCGGGAGGGGCATGGGTATGAGAGGTAAAGGATGAAATGGGGAAAGTGATTGAGACGTGGGGGAGAGAAGGACAAAGAGAGACGTAGTGAGTCCAGCGATCTCATGGCAGTCAGTGGATGATAAACAGATCATCACCATACATCAACAGTCAAAATGCTGTGGCTAATACAAGTGTGTCATGTCACACTTACATGAAAACATACCTGCAACCCGGGCATCCACAAACAGGCACACACACAAATGCATAAAATAGACTACACACCGGAACTACAGAAGCTCCATATTATCTCACAAACCAATGCAACATGAAGTAGGAGAACAAAGATGTGGCCGTGTGTGTTTGTGTACGTGTAAATGTAGCAGTGTATGTGACAGTGTGACAGTGAGAAGCCGTAGACCATACTCACTAGAGCCCTCTTCTGAAACCATCCCAAGACCCTCGGCCTTGTTCTGTCTCTCAAAAGCGTTCAGGTCCAAAACGCTGTCAACATCAAATGCTCAGTCAATATACAGCCCTACAGACTTTACTTCCAGTTAGCCCTGTCGTGCAAACCGCAATCAAAAAGAAGAGAGAGACAAAATGCAAAAATGTAATCATGTGAATCCATTACAGACCTGCAGGTCTGCATCAGAGCCTGAACGCTAAGGAAGAATCCCACATCCTTTTTGTCCTTCAGATAGTCCAGCATTCTCTGCACACAGGCAGGATGACAGAAAACAAAACATTTTCTTGACAATGAAAATCTGCTGAAAAGATTAAAGATGGTGAGTAGCATCGTTGTTAGACTGAGAAATAGGACATTTTAGTTTCTCTTTTGATTCCGGCTTTTCTAAATAAAATATAATTGTGTATGCAAAACTCTCACAGGCTTGATTTACCTGTTGTACATCACTGTTGCCTCCATTGAGGATGGAGATTCCCAGTTTGAGTGTGGATGAAACCATGGCTCCAGGTTCGCCTGAAACACGCAGAGACGTCAGCGGCATGCAACAATTTTTGACCCAATAATGAAATCAAAGTAGAGACAGATCAGCTCTGCCATCCGAATAAATAATTCAAATATTACTCATCTTTAAATAGACCCAAAACCTGGATAATCATCTCTACACTGCTTTTCATAATAACATCAACATAAGTTTAACATCTACTACTCTGCTCTGATTTGGACTAAATCTGGGAAAGCAATGCATCTCACATCTCAATCCTGGCATTCAGGTAATTAATTATAATACAGCTTTTTAAGACAAAGAACTTTCAAGGTACCTAAACCAAAAGCTTCCAGACTCTCGACACCTTTATCATGACATCTAAAATTATTATTAGAAATGCCAGGAGACAAACAACACATATGACAACAGGAATGTTTCATTTTAAATATTAAGATAAAAAGATGTTTGGTTTACATGAGTGATGAGTGTCACGCAGTATATTCGAATTCGAGCATGTTCATAATCTTGAAAACATAGCAGATAAAATTAAGCATTTTCCAAACCTTCAAAGCTTTTTATGAACCCTGTATAATAGCTCAAAAAATGACATATTTGCCCAGATAGGTAATTTATCATTCATGGGAAATTGAGCATGTGGATTAGTGTAGCCTATAAGTGAAATAATTAAGGTCAATGTAATGTCCACACAAGTGACAAAAATGTATGTGTGTGTGTGTGTGTGTGTGTGTGTGTAGGTGTGTAGGTGTGTAGGTGTGTGTGTGTGTGTGTGTGTGTGTGTGTGTGTGTGTGGCCCTAGGGTGCAACAGCTACCTTTACAGGCACTGATCATCTGCAGCACCATCTCTGCAGCCCCGCGGTTGTGTAGACGGGACTGCTGGTACAGAAGTCTCTGTTTCTCCATCTCCTTTTCCTGTGGAGCAGAGCAGGAGGGACACAGCTGTAACCCTGCCAACAGGGACTGCACTGCCCCCCCGCACTCACTCGCACACAGACACACACACACACACACACACACACGCACGAACGCACACACACACTCATAATTCTGTCCTAATTATGACCATCCATTGACTGCGCACAAAGACATTTCTAATGAAGGTAAAGCTGGTGACGACATACAAAACATTTCAGTTTAAAAAGGTTTAAACTAGCAGGTTTAAATTAACCGCAATATTAATTTATTTTATGTTCATTATAGTGATATGTCTGGTTAGCTGGCATTCTGTCTACTTTATCTGATCATTATACAGTATATTTCCATTATATGAGATCATATCCTATATTTGATTTTTAATTATTGTTCTGCAACCCTTTTAATCTGGAAAGCACTTTGTGCCTGTATGTCATCAGGCCTGTAGTGGGGTCGCCAGATTTGGCACCATGGTATCACCTAGCAACACATTCTGTTGGTGCTGATGTTGGGCAAAGGTGATGAGTGAATGGAAACCCTGTCTCATTTTTACACTTTTAATTTATACACAAACTGAATAAAGAAGATACATAATAAAATATCATAATAAATTCTAATTTCTTATGTATGACAGAGCTAAGCTTGCTGCCTCTAGTCTTTCTGCTAAGCCAAGTTAAAGTGTCCGGATTTTCAAATTTTTTAGCTGGACTGTGGCCAAGATGGCATATAACTGTATTTCCCCAAATGTTGAACTATTCCTTTCAGGGTCCCGAATTAACCTAATTCTTTTTTACAAAAAGCTCATAACACTGTCTTGGTGATGGAAATACTCAGGAGTTGTGCAGCACTGGGCCTTTACTCACGGAAAAGCCACATCTAAAAGACAAAAACTCATTTTAATTCTCACAATAATGCAGGAACACACACACACACACACACACACACTTCCATCGGTGTACTGTATTAGTGATTGAGACAGTTATTCCAGAGGCAGCAAACGTTCGTTGTCAGCAAACACTTCTTCCCAGAGCATAACACGCATAACACACATTTCACACATTCTTACGAGGAAGCAACAGCAGTTGTCTGAGTAACACAGCATGCACATCCTGCTTCCAAAAGTACATATAACAGTGTTGTTATGCTACCTGCAGCAGTGGTTCAGCTCTGTTTTTTAAGTTTAACCATGGGACACTACCTTTAAGTCTGTAAAGTTGAGATGAAATTAAGGCAAAGGTAATGATAAGCCATAACAGCTGCCTACTATAAAGATAATGATTTTGGATTTACTGTAAGGAACACAACAAGCTCTGGATATTGATATTTAATGTTCTAAAATCGTAAATGCAGGGATGAGCAATTGATCAATTATCTTCCAATTAAATTAATTAGAGCGTTTGAACTGA
This sequence comes from Gadopsis marmoratus, assembly GCA_036023855.1. Classification (NCBI taxonomy): domain Eukaryota; kingdom Metazoa; phylum Chordata; class Actinopteri; order Centrarchiformes; family Percichthyidae; genus Gadopsis; species Gadopsis marmoratus. The sequence continues at coordinate 23,273 of JAVQJF010059422.1, forward strand.
TAGCTCAGTGCGAGAAAATAATTAATCACATTTTTTGGAACATTTCCCTATGAACTATTTGGACTAAATAAAATCATATTGTTTGTATCATATGTGTATACATATATTTGCAGAAACTGTTAATATAACATAATGTGGAGACCTGCAGTGTAAAGTTCTCAAATTACTAAAACAATTACACAGTACTGTACAATATTACACTATTAATAATACTATATTATACTTCTTTAATGCTTCCCTGTTGTGGCTACTGTGCTGTACTTCATTGCCCTACAGTATATTATATTACAGTACATTACCTCTGTTACAAATAATACAGTATAGCTGCAACAACCATCCTGTTGACAAAAGAGGTTAGATTTGACCCACCCACTGCACACCATGCAAAAAGCCCCACCCAAAGCACCCACAACTCAATCTACCCTTCCCTCCGCCCCCCCTCCCTCGTAAGCCTGACTGTGTCTAAAAAACTTCATGGAGCAACTTTCCTCAGGTTACAGAGGTTCTGCTCATGTTTCGAGCAAATGAAGTGTCGTTGTCGGGTGAAAAGGGACTACGTGTGGTGATGGGTGTGTCTGGATGTGCATCTGCGAGTGTTGCAGTGTATGTTTGCATGAGCTCGGGTTTTGGGACAATGTATGTACGGCTGACTGTGCAGGCTTTTACTGTAATCCTTGGTGAGCACAGAGAGGGAGACATGTCCAATTCAAAGTAAAGACAAACAAAATCAGTCATTTGACAAACTAGAGTTATCGGGTGAGTCCAGGTGGGTGAACACTAGCAGGTGAGTACAGGAGGATGTAAGTCAGGAAAGGGTGGTGCAGGTCTGGGAGAGACGGACTGCAGACACACAAGATCAGCACAAGAGAGCTAGTTCTACTGTTCGGAAATCTGCTGCACGGCTCGGCTTGCTAACTGCTATCAGAGTTCCCAGAAACAGTGGCTCAATTAAGTCTTGGATGGCAACATCACATTTCTGAGCACATATCGGGTACCAAAAAGGGAAAGTAACGATGTTCAGTTGATGAAAATATCCCTAAATAAGAATCAACATTGAACTGAAGGGATTCTTATAGGGTATAGGATTCTTAAAGTACATTAAGGAATTTGCTGTGCAAACGGGTGTAATGCTACCCTCCAGGAAAAGCAATGGATCTCTAAAGCTACAACATCACAGTGTCCAAACCTGGCTTTTGAGGCAGAACAAATCATCAAGGTTTTCATAGTAAGAGGTTGATTTACTAAGAATTTTAGGTGCTGATGAGCATGTTTGTCCACATTAAAGGTTTTGAGCTGGCAAAGTGTGTTTACAACAACAACATTCTGGCCGAAGAAGTGAAACAAATGTGTGTTTTATTTTTTAAAACCTTTAAAAACAAATAAAAATGACTGATTTTTCAGATTTCTAGGAGGCCTTTTAATGTTCCAACATTTTTGTATTATTAAAACTTGGATACTATTTCTGACATTTGTTAGTATTATTTGAGCTCAGTAGTACAGAAATTGCACTCTCTTTTGCACTATATTGTTTTCGAGCAGGTGGCATGTAATTTAACTGCTGTTGTGTGCTTATTCAGATAAATATTTAATAGATGTGCTAAACCATGCTGGGACACAGTAATTTGCAGTAGACTTAGTCAATCAACCCCTAAGAATTTAGAAGTACATCAGGCTTGGAAATTGTGATTCTGAAATTAAACATGGTTTGTATTGACCTGGGTTTCATTTGGTTGTCTTTAGCTACACCATCTCTCTGCAGTCAAGTCATGCAATTTAGGAAATAAAACAAATTGAGTCCACAACATTGATCCGACTGGTGGGCAGAGTCCAGCAAAGGCATGCACAGGTCAGTCCACCATAACAGGAAATAGACAAAAGTGGTGTGAGTGAATGAGAGAAAAGAGAGAAAAGACAGGAAGAGAAAAAAGAGTCATGTTGTAGCAGTGGTGGGGTGGGGGGGTGTGCCGAGTGTGATGTCGTGGTGTAGTCACTCAGTGCGTGGGGAGTTGCTTCTCCGCTGACTCCCCTGTCTCCCCTCCCCTGGTCCCCCCATACCATCTCTGTCTGTCGCACCTCAAAGGACGGCTCATCCCCCTCCTGTTCTCCCCCTTCGTCCTCCTCACCAATGTGGCAGCTCTGGAGGGAGATGACGGCAAGTCAGCATCACATATAAGACCTCTGACTCCTGAGTGCAACACAGTCTCACAAAGCTTTGTGAAACTGGCAAGATATGTTGTAAATAAGAGGTACATTTTGCTCCCAAAAAGGTGGAAGTGGTGACAGCTTGAATTGCAGTAACCCTTTTCATGTTTCATTGTCATGTCTCATGCAAGGTGTTAATGTATCCCACACAGGTCAACGCCAATGTCAGTTAGGTTCAGTGATAATGTAATGTACTGTATGTAATGTAGCTAAAACCATTTTTGAACGTTTTGGGAAAGGTTTTGGTTAGACATTTTATGCGGAGGGTTGGGAATCAACCCAAAACGTTGGTTGTTGAAAGCACTCATGTACTGTATAGAAATAGAAATTTGTAATCTCTATCATTTATCAAGTACAAAGCACACATTTTACATGCTGCTCACTGACTGCCTTACCTTTGCCATAATATCAGCATAAGACATATAGAGATGGTCAACGTCAAGTTTACTGTAATGAGACGACAAATAACAGCAATCAGTGAATCTCACTGAGGAACACGCCACAAACTAGGTGAGTCACAGAAGAAGCAAGACGCTCTTACGTCTTTTCTGTGAGAGCTGTGCGGCTGAAATGAAGAATCAGCTGATGAAGGGGGTCAGGCTTCGTCTCAGTCTCCTCTTCCTCTTCCTCCTCTTCCTCCATGGCTTTCTAATTTAATTATTGGAGATGAAGTGGACATGAACCACAACAAAAACCTTAGTACAAGTACACACTTTTGCACATCTCGGAGTTAAGGGAGGGATGACGTACTGATAAGTCGTCAATCATCTTGTCCTCAAACGAGTAACCCTCAGTCTCTAACCAGTTCCTCTTGTAGGCGTCCAGGAACATGTTGGTTGCCCTGTGCCTGCGTGAGGAGAGGAGAGGTCATTGAGATTTCATTCAGGACGGCTGCAGTGGCTCATGTGAAGCCTTCTGATTTTTTTAATAGATTGCATTGTTGTTGAGAATGAAGAGAATCATTACGCGGGGATGTTGTACAGGGGTGTCATCCTGAAACAGGCCACCACAGCCCTGCGGCGCTGTTTGGACAGCAGCTTGTGCCACACCATTTTCTTTGACTTGAAGGGATGCTCGGTCTAAAGCAAGAAAAAACGTCTACTTAACAAATCCTTCCTACGCAGAAGGATTTCTCACAATAAGGCCGCAGCTGGCAACCAAATAATGCCTACACCTTGTATACAGTCATGTGTGTTTGCTTGCAGAGCACTTGACCTCGTGTCTATACTCACCACCTCAATGTGGTAAAGGACAGCAGACACCTCTTGTACCCTTTTCACCACCTTCTCAGGGTCCTCGGCATCTTCAGCCTTTCCAGCCATCTCCTTGTAAAGAGACATCTGCCAGCGCATAGCAGGGTCCTCCACCTGAAACCAAGGGTCAAATACATATAAGGCATGTAAAGTTACTTGCAAGGGAATTTGTATAGTTATTTTCTTCTTAAAACAACAAAAATGTATACTGACCTTGCCTTGCAGGTGCAGATTGTTGTGCAGGAACTCCCTAACCTCTTCATCTGTGTCTCTCTACAAGTGAAGAGACCAAAATTCAGAGGACTCTGATAATTTACACTCCATAAATGGAAAAATGTGCCTGTTTTCACACGTTGGGACAAAATACAGTCAGCGAGTTGGCTTCAAACACATCAAAGTACCAATGAGTATCTGATCTTGGCAAGATTGATGAGCTCCTGGTCTGCAGGGGAGCACATATTGAGGCCGATGGGAAGCAGCTTCTTTAACGCTGCTACGATAAGAGAGGTCTGCACAGAGTAGCGATCCCCCCGTCGCTTCTTCTTGGTGCGCTCCTGCTCTGAGCCTCCAGACTAAAGACAGAAAGACAAGGTCAGACTGATCCATCACTGTGTGATGTACAAGCCCCTTCGCCTCACACATCAAACATTTCCTTCTCAGGAAAGATTTTTGTGACATAGGAGGCTTTTCAGAATATTTGACCAAAAAACAGGAAGCAGGAAAATGATATAATGAGACGGCAAGAACCAACTGCCGAGTAACAGTTTACACAATATCACAACATGCTGACAACGGGAGCCACCGACTAAGTGAAAGTAATTCTTCATCAGCTGAAATCAGACAGACCAACGACTACATTTTCGTACAAACGACAACTTCTGGTGGAGTTTCAGGTGCCTGACCGCTGCGTCAGCTACTGTCGATACACACAGTGCAGCCTCACTGTTAGTAGTGCAGTGGCCAGACATGGCACATCCTGTCCACTGGACAGCACAGGGAACAGCGCAAGTCTCCATCGCCCTGGAGCTCTTCTCACACACTCCTGTCCTGAGGCTGCCAGTGCTCATTGCTGACTGTTGTCTGGCCTCACGGCACCCTCTCTGCCCTCAGTGTGCACGGTGTGCGCGGGTAAACACTGCTCTTTGACAAGAGAGAGGCGTTGTGATGATCAGGTAACAGAAGCTCACGACAGTAATGCTCATCTGGTAGCCAAGGAGAGGAGGTTTGTCTTACAGCGACCACAAAAATACATCAAACAGTGATTAGATCATTGATGATTTTACAATTTAATGGTGTCAATGAATTAGGCGTGGAGGGACGAGTCCAGTTAGTAGATATGATGACAGCTAACTGCCGATGTCGCGCTAGCTTCAGTTTCCCCTGACAGACCCAGCTAGCTACATATGCTGCCGATGTACGATGACAGTAAGAGATGGTATGTTTTTTTTGGCATAAACAGGTAGTGAACACATTGAAAAGAGAAGAGTCCCCCAGTGCAGGAATCTTTACCACAAAAGCTGAAAGAAATCCAAGCGTCAATAACAAACTTCCAATATCACAGATGGCACAGCAGCACGGGCTCCACAACTGTCTCCAACAAGGGACGATCTGAAGGCAAACTGTTTATTAATCAAAGAAAAGTAGGATGATGGTGCTTGGCTGCAGGAGTGCACACTCCAAACTTGATACACAGCTGCTCAACCAAGCGCCATGAAACCTCTCAGGCCACTACGATCTACAGCAAAGAGCTTTCATCAAGCCGCTCCAGACCCCCTACTCACACATATACAAACACACACATAAGAACACACACACACACACAATCACAATTACTCAAATACAATCACAGAAAACATTCTCAATATAAGCACTTTCACCTAAATGTACATCATACATTATCATTTCACCAATAGATATGCGTTATTACAACATTTCTATTACTAAATGTCTATTGTGGTGAGTTCCTGATAACTATGTGTTTATAACCGTGCTTGTTTGTGTGTATGTATGTGTGTGAATATTGGGGTCTGAGTGTAAGAAGTGTGGTAGTCCATGGGAGAGCTTGATGAAATGCCTCCCCAAACTCAGGGTGCCATGCGATCAGCACAGCGCTCGTGCACAAACACACGTCTAACCTCTCCATCTCCGGCCTAGTGGCCCAGCGTCCAACCCCGACACAGGATATAAGGAGAAAACACAGTTAGCGACACTCCTACTACTGCCTAAACACTATATACTGCCTCTTACATTGTCCTGGCAAAGGATGGTATTGGTTATGTGATAGCCTATTACTAACATTTCTAGAAAAGTATTATTATTTACAGAATAATCATTTATCTAACTTAAAGAAAGAAAGGAACTGCTGAGAACAGATCAAGAGGAGGTTACTTTTAAATCTTTCCCTGCTTGGAATGGGTGGCGTTAGTGTTAATATAAATTATTAGAGTTTAGTGTCTTACTCATATGGAGCAAGTGAATAAAACATCTAATTAATTTACAGGCGATGCCATTTGTCTGCTTGTCCACGCTCACCTTGCTCATCTTGCTCTTACTGTCAGCAGTCAGGAAGGACATGTTGTTGATCTCATTCATCACCACAAAGTTCTGCTCCTCCCTCTTAAAGTTCTGTAATGAATAAAACAAGAAAAAAAAGGTTCGATGGCAAAGGACAGACATAAATCAGAAAAGACCACAGAGATCAGAGGACTTACGTGGGATTTGGACCAGAAAATGAAAACCTCGCCCACCATCCTGAAAAATTCCTCTGCATCTGGGTCTGGACAGGTCAACCACCTTGCCCTACAGACAAAGACAGCGATGACAGCAATGGATTAAGTGTTATTACAACTGACCAAACTGGGCTTATTTTGCGGACAATCTTTTACTTTTAGTTTGTTTTGCATACAACAAAGTCAAATCCAACATTTGTCCTTCTGACAGATGGGAGTGGAATTATCTTTAAACTTGCTTTAGGGGACCACCAGCACCACCAGCTGCAGTACAGACAAAAACTGTATGTTATCCCTTTTCTTTTACTGTCATAGATGCTCATGCCAAGGTTGCCCATTATCCCCGGTTCTATATGCTGTTGTCAGATATAATCTGATCACATACATCATTTTGTAAATATCACCAGAATCATTTTATAACATTGAGTACTAATGACACGTTACTTTTCCTTCTAATCAAGAACAACCACTCTGCTTTGGTAGATACCTTTTTTTTCCATCTTTGCCACTTGAAGATACAATAAAATCTGGCCAGGTTTTCATGCTGCTGATGTCATATTTTGTGGTTTAGTCTCCACATCAAATACAGTAATAGTGCGTCGATCAAAGTGCTCTTAAAGAAGCATCATGCTCACTGAATGTAAGTCACTTGGGAGAAGACAGTCAACTAAATTTTAAACTTTAATACTAGCAACATACAGCAATAATTTGTTCCACACATTTCTCATGCCTTCTGTAAGTTCAGCTACCTGTTATTGTCCACATAGCGGATGAGCAAGGGGTAGAGGGCATACAGGTCCCGACACAGCACAGCAAACTCATCTCGGATGGTCCCATTTTCACTGTCCACCTCCGTCTTGCCCTCCATGCGCAGCTGATCCTCCTCGGCCACCACCTTCCCTGAGCGCTTCTTCAGCTTCTCCATGGTGGGGATGAAGTGCGATTTTAACATCTCTGGTTTAGCCCTGCTGACAATGGGCTGGGCAAACACTGGATAAGGGGTACACAGGAATCAATGGTTGTCAGCTGTAGTAGGTGCGAGCATAGTTTTCTCCAAATATGAGACGTACAAAATGTGACATGTACTGCTTGCAGGAAAAGTGAAAATCACTTTGAAAGCATATTTAAGCAGTAAGCAGTGTGCAAACCACACCTTGCAACATTTACTCTTATTTTGAAATAATACAGGATTAACTATGAAAACTGAATTGACCTCCCACTGATACTAAAAGCTGCCTCACAAGCAGCCATGGGTGATCAGAGAGGTCCACTGGAGAACTGTCCTGAACTATGGTGGCCAGAAGATGTCTCACATCACCTGAAAGCCTTCTGGTGTAGTGTAAAGCATCTGCTCACTAACCTGCCAGTCTCTTCATCCAGGAGGCCTCATCTATACCCAGGTTGTTAACCACAATCTTCATGATGCTACCCAGCAGCTGGTTAAGATGCTCGGAGGTGACAGCGGTGCAGAGCTGACCCTCCAGCTCGGGGAAATTCTCTTGGCCCCGCTCCCACCAGCGTGGGAGGTAGTTACACAGCATGGGCAGGGTGATCTCAATCACATGGGGCATTTCTGTGTAGCGAGCCCCAGACTCAGCCATGTCATGGATCTCCTTCATCAGGATCTCCAGCTCTGGGATGTCAGGGCACAGCTCCTCCACTTGGTTGGGAAGACCCAGAACTGAGGAGGGAGAGAGCAGACAAAAAACACGTAATCATTAACACATTGTAATAATTTGATAAATGTAAAAGGAAATGTAAGGCTAATGTCTGTTTTAGGGAAGGAAAACGAGGCAAAATGCTGAAAAACCCACTGGATCTCTCTCTTGGAGTCTTGGTGGTGTAAACAGAAAACGTGTTGAACTCATTCAGGGTTGGCTCAAGGAAGGCCACTGGCATTGCAGCTGCTAAGTGGGCCAAACACTCGCCAAGAGCTGGTCGCTGTCTGCACAGGAGAAAGATACCACAAAATCCTCACGAAATGCACAATCAGTCATTAAAAAGCATACATTAACATTACCATTCCTGTTAAAGGCTAATTATGCAGTTTTTCCTGCCAATCAGGATAGAGGTTCATATGTTGTACAAACTTTTGATTTTGGGCTTATATGCATTAAAATAACTTGACTTGCTAATCAAATGTTTATAGACATTCATAGATCCACAGAGGTCTATACTCACTTCTCTGCATGCGGAGTCTTCACTGTGCCCAAAGAGTAGATACTGCACATTAAACGATAGCAGGAGATTTGCAAGTCGTCCACTGAGGATGTGGAGAAGAGAGGCATTGCATTAGCTTTGAGTCAGTCCTTTGCGTCACTGAGCCAAGACACATACGGGGGGTGTATGATGAACCATTCAGTACAATGGAGAGAAGCACTTCACTCACTCATGACATCATCTCCAAACTGGTGCTGGGCAATGTGGTCAAACAATGACGTGAGGACTGGCAGCAGGGCAGTGGTGGTGTAGTTGATGTTCTGGGACACGCCCTTTACCTACAGGAACACACACATACCGATATCAGTTCACAAGAAAAATGAACAACAGTGTGAAAACAGTGCAGTATGGCTCTGTCTGACCTGGTTTCGACTGGACACTTTGCCCAGTTTCAGATTCTCAACCATCTTCTCAATGTCATCGGCAGCACTCTCAAAGAACTGACGCAGGCCAGCCTTAACAATCTCCGGGCCTGATTTCATAACAGTCCTTGAAATGAAGGACAGAAAAGAAGAGTCAAATATATATATATAATCTCAGATACAGTTTGTGTGTCTACTTTCTTTCTGCCGGGAGATATAAATAGAGCTACCTGGCATCCAGTGATCGTGAGAGGATGTGCAGACAGTTTACCACTGCACTTGCATCTGTTCCTGAAAACGGCACAACAAAGATGTGTTGTCAGAGCTGTCCTACTATACAAATCCACTTTCTATAAGTAAAGGCCACATTTATTCATAATGGAGGCATTCATCTTAAAAGCCCTATATTAAAAAAAGAAAACAGGGCATATGGTTATGGTAGAACGTGTTGCAAAACATTGACCAAACCATTCATTTCTATTCATCACAGATACTGTACACTGCATAACTGCACAAGATGCTGCACAAACATCGATATGTAAACAGGTGTTTAAGGGTGTTTCCACTTCCATTCATGGCTAACAGTGAGAGTGAAAATGAGTCCAGTTGAACACCAGGCATACATGCAGCTTTATAAAGGTGACATGCATACAGTATTCCTGTTTTTGTGCATATAGAGTTAGTTTTAGTCGTGAATCTATTTCTTATGCATCTAGACCCAGGTTACAGAAAACATCAAAGCCAAGCAGAAGCTGAGCTCAAGTGTGAGAAGCATTAGATGAGGAGATCAACAAAGGAGGGAGATCGAGGAGAGAGTGTGGAAGGTTAGACTAAATGTGAATATGTGATACAACGCTGATGAGTGTATGAATTGGAAGGTTGGAAGGAACAGGAAGTGAAAAAGATCTGGACAAATTAAAAGAAATTAGACAGGAAAACAGATACAAGGGGACAAGGATGGTGACAGGGCAGAAAGCCACCATGCAGATTCCTTACCAAAAAGAGATACTCTGTGCCTCACCAAAGCAGCCAACTTACAGAAGATACTGAGGTAGGAGGAGAAAAGAGGAAAAGGAAGGAGATGGAGGAGGACGGTAAGAGGAAACAGGGCAGTAAAGATGTTTGAAGTGACACGGAAAGCAAAAGGGAGGTCAAAGAAATAAATTATATTGCACAATAGGAGAGGGATGACAGACACTGTCACGGGAAAGTACTGTACTAAAGGAAAAAGGTACATGGTAAAGAGTTCAAGTCACACAATTCAGAGAACTAACCAATCTTTTGAATAACCTTTTACCTTGCAATCATCTCCTTCTCCTTATTGGAGGAATGACCGCCACTACCCAAAACTTTGGCAGGAGTGGAGAGGAAGTAGAGACAGTGGTTCTTGAAGTACTGATTGACCAGTGGCAAGAGGATCTATATATATAAAAAAAAAAACAATCCAAGATGAAATATTCACTATAGAAAATAATAACTTCCTAAGAAGCACACTATAATGCCACAGGCCCCATGTTCGAGTGTTCATTAAGTGTTGCAGACAAAATAAATGAGAACTCAATAAAGCATCAAACAGCTCACCTTGGCAAAGAACTTGATCTCTTGTTCATGTGGTGACTTCTCCACTCTACCACTGCTAACCACGGCCTCTGTTCAAAACGGAAATAAAAAATGAGTGCACTCTCAGTCAATAAAGGTGGACGCTGAAGTCAACGGTACACAATGAGGTGCAAAGCCCATGAGATGCCTTTGTCTGTCAAACCACAGTACCGAGGTGAGCGATGAACTCCTGGGCGATGTCCATCCATTTAAGAAGCTTCTGGAGGAAGCCGTAGGCAAAACGCTTCTCAATGGAGGAGATGTCCTGCTCCATGTCCTTCATTCCCCTGAGGATGGAGAGAAGAGGCAATAAAAGTGAAAAAAAGAGAGAAACGTGGTCAGAACAATCACAGAAAACTGAAATGGTGAGGACGTCCTGCTTGCCTTGTAACAGCATATCCATTGAGCTGGAGGAACTTAAGCAGGTCCTGGGCCTTCTCCCTGTCCCTGGCCTTCTCTTTAGCCGTCAGGGTGTCATAAGGCACAAGCAAAGGATGGGTGCCACCGCCTAACAAAAGCACAAGTCACATTTGCACTCAACAGACTGCAAACTAGCAACCACCACTAAAAGAAAAATCCTCAGTTGAGGATGCGTAACAGAAAATCCCACTTACCTTTGGCCTGCAGCTCCAACTTCTTCTTCCTGCCCCAGGTGTTGTGATAGTTCTCAGCCAGCTGCTCAGCCATAGACTGCATGATGAGGGTAAGATAATTAAATCATCAGGCTCCTGACAAATCAAATCTAACCAGAATATAAGACCTATCATTGCTGTGAAAGACTGACAGAAACATACATACCTGCAGCTCTCTGGACAGGGCCATTCCTACAATGTCTACTGGCTGAGGGTTGTAGCCGTGACTGGGGTCATAAGTGGCCTGAGGACAAAAAGAAGAAAATATAGGCCTTTATTGATGCCCAGAGTGGAAATTCATGTGTTGCAGCAGCACAAAACCAGAGATACGTACAGATAAATAGAGAAAAGTAAAAAAAGAAAGAAAAAGTACATGAAATAAAATAAAAAATAGGCGACACAGCATCACACATTCTCCAGAATACTGAGTTTTTTTTCACTTTTCTATCTTCTACCTGAGCAGTTTGGGAGATCTTGCGCGTAGCGACCTTCTCGACTTCTCCCTCCCCATCCCTGGCTTTCTCCAAGGTCCACTCCCAGGCCAGCATGGCTTTCATGGATTCTTTGATGGGCCAACGATATATTTCCTTGTCCTGCTCAGCAGATAGACAAGGGTTTAAAACAGGGAGCGTGTGAACAAAATACTGCATTTATTATGTCTGCAAAGGACGTTAAACACATGGAATTACAGATTAAAAATTCACAGCTCAGGATTACTGGTTCAACGGTACTGCCTTCCTCAGATATGAAAAGAGCATTTGAGATAATAGATCTTAAAGATCAGTTACAGTTTAGTACCTGCGTGCAGATTATCGTGATTGGGACCGGACAGAAGGTTCTGAATCATTACCTTTTCAGAGAACGTTTTGTATGGCCGGAGCATCGGGTGACTCTTAGCATTCTCATCTAACACTTCTCCGTAGGTCCAGTTGTTCTGAATCTGAAAATTGATTTAACCGATGAGATAACCATTACAAAGTACAAGTGATTTCATGTAACAAGCTTGAAAAGGGACTTCATTTATATCTGATGATTTACATTTTTCATAACTGACCTTTTCAAAGGCCCATCTGTCATGAGTGTGCTCTGCATACTTGTTGATGAAGGCATCCAGCCTCTCTGGGATGATGGTGCTGTGAATAGATGAACGGATATTCAATGCTGCACAGGTTATAGATATCAATCACTAGTAACTTAACTTTGGAATGCCCTTATTATCTTGTAGTATCCTGTGAATTATGTACAGAAATCACACTGTAACTATTTAGTTTAGAATATCACAACATTAACAGCTTAAAATAATTCACTCAGAAATGTCTTTAAACCAAATTCATTCATTCAACCAAACTCATTATACTGAGATAGTATCTCATTATATTGAGATAGTTTCTCATTATAATGACTTACAGAATCGTTTTTTTCTTTTTCATCACACTGGCGGAAATGGGACTCCACAGTGTTGTATTTGTGGGAAAGAAAAAAAATCTACAGGTTTGCTACTTTGTAAAGCATTTTTCTCCGTGACTTCAAGTTTACTGATACACATGTGTGACTACTGTCTACGACTACAATTTTCACTGTCACAGGTGCTCGGGTGTTTTGCACCAATAATACCTTCATACTAAACAAGCATTAACAAGGGAATAACAACACAATCTGCAATCAGTCAGATTCAATCAAGTCAGTCAAGTAAAATGAAATGTATGTATTGTGTTTTTCTGATGTTTACAGCATCAATGTGCATTATACATCATCAAACATGTATTTAAACTCTATTATTATGTACTATATTATTATTAAATTATAAATTATTAATATTATTAATATTATTATGCTCACTTGGTGGTCTCCACGGGTTTGGGATCAAAGTTGCCTTCAGCATCCACAGAGGCCTTCTTCTCAGTGTGAGAGGAGTAGGTGGCATCAACATAGTCGGGCGGGATGGCTCCTGCTATGGCACAGAGGCAGGGCATGGCGATCTTGAAGAGCTCTGCGTCAAATTTCTAGAGTTTCGGGATGACATCAGAGAAGTCACGTTGATGATGACATGAGTTATAACCCCGTATGATTGTACCGTATAGGTGGACACAGAGAGATGATTCATCTCTTACCTTGTGTGCCAAAGACTCAAAGATTCCCCAAAAGAGTTTACGAGAGAGATGTAGTTCCTCCTCTGAGGTCACGCCGAAATTAGCCCATCCATTAGGCAAGCAGTAGTACTTCCAACAGCGCTCATAATGATTGGTCAACAGCTGAATCAATTCAGTCAAAGGAGGACATTTTTTAACATATGGTACTCACAAGTCATCAGTATACTTTGTTATCTGTATATGACAACTATTAGCCAATACAATAATCAATGCAATGTAATTTATGCGTTGGTAATGCATTCAGTTTTCCCACAGTACAGACTTTCCAATCTGTGTTTGAACTGATTCCACGTTATACATTGGGGAGATTGGGTCTATAACATTTCTTAAAACAAATAAAATAAAATTGTATGACAGGTAAACCTTGAGGGGCATCTTTGCGTATTCGTTGAGGATGGGCACATCAAATACCAGCCGTCGGAGCAGATGCTGCAGCATAGAGGGTCGGAGGTACCTGTGAATGTCATCAAAATGCCTCATGAGGAATGTAACTAACTAAAATGGGATATTGTTTCTTTCATGTACTTCAGGGGTTCTATATTATTGCATATCCACTGTCTGTATGTTCTCATGTTAGCTATTTCGCCATTCTCGATAGATCTCAAGAGACCTCAATTAATAAAATATAAAAGGGTATTTATTATTCTAATCATTCAGATGCCCAATTATCATTTAGATTTCCTAAATAGAGAGACTGGGATTACTACGGACTTGCAGAGCGACATCAGGCACTCCTCGATGACATCCCTCTGAGCCTTGGTAAGAGCTCGGCCGCGGGACAAACGGTAGATGGTGTGAAGCATGGAGTCGATCATGATGGCCCGGTGGTCCGTCCCAGCAAACAATGGGGCGCACTTGGTGAGCAGAGGCAGAACGGCCGAACAGAGGTAGCGGTTCAGTGCCAAGGCCATTTCAGTCGTACTGAATGCCACCTAGAATCAGAGAGGAAGACAGAAAAACTGTTTGTACTCCAGGTGGATAGTGAGTCACATCAACATACAGATTTCTGAAGGTGGTCTGTGTCTTGTCCTACTCACCGTGTCCAGAGAGGCTGCAGCTCTCATGTCGGGCAGGAAGCCAACCTCCAGCACATGAAGCAAGAAGTCCTGGTTTTCAATACCATACACTCTATCGAGGAACAGCACCATGGAGGCCTTGTGGTCTGGCACAAAACTGGCTGACATCTTAGGCTCAATAATCTGAGTATCTGTGGTTTTGACAGAAGAAAGAATATATGCAGGAGGATGCCAAAATATGCCCAAATATTGTACATTTACACGGTGTGTACACACATGACTTCAACTTAATATTTAACCTTTGCCGTAGGCAGGAATCTGCACGGGCAAGCTGATGACTCCCACCAGGTCCTCTATGGGCACCAGAGACCTCAGGATGGCCCTGATTCTTAGAGCCTCGCCCTTTCCTGCTTGGATCAGCTGCAAATATGAACATTTAAGGCATACTGTATGAGACTAAACACTGCACATCAACCACATACTGAACCAATGTGCCTGGACGGTTAAGAGAATTCAGCGGTGTGAGAAGTCGTTCTACTTACATGCATCTCAGGGGCACAGCGACCCAGCAGATCAATGAGGGCTGAGTAGAAGGACATGATGGCATTTCCCAAATGTACACGGTTCTCTTCATGCTGTTCCTCACCACCAAACCTGCCAATCAAGAAAACATATTTTATAACTATAAATTACAACAGTTTGTGCCTAGCATAGCTCTAAAACAATGTTTTACATACGTACTGAGAGCCGAATGAAGTATTGTACCTACTGTGCCATCACTTACATGAAACGTCTGTCTTTTTTGACAGTGGGTCCGTCCCTTGCTGGATCCTCTGAGATCTTGATGGCCTCCTCCATGGCAGCCAGCAGACCATTACCGCCCTCTCCTCTCAGGGCTGGGCCGAAGCACTCGGGCCGACGGATGAGCAGACGCACCACAACGTTGGCATTCTCCTCCACGCTCTCTCCTGTGAGGAACAGGTGCGCAAATTGTTAGTGACAGCTACTCACAACTCAAGAACTACAAATGTAATCATTACAGGAGGGTGCTGACCATTAACAAAGACAGCAAAGCGGAGGAAATCCAGGTATCTCTCTCCCCCACAGGGGTTCCAGCCAATGTCAGGGTAGCCCTTAGAAAGCAGCATCGGACACATCTGCAGCCCGCAGCCCGCCAAGTATGTCACCACCTACATCGCCACGCACGTGAGGGACACCAAGAGAGTATAAGCTAACAAATCCACTGCGTCATTTCATGTGTTTTTTTCTATCTTGTCATTGTTTTTTTTTTCTCAAACCATTTCCAGGTCCTGCTCTTGTAGCGCCAACGCCAGCTCATTGTTGTCAATGCAGGAAGCTGCAGCCACATCCAGAGGTGTGGACCCACGCATGCCTGCAAATGTAAGATAAACACTGGGAGTCTACATTTGTTTGTTCCTTGCCTAATATCCAGTATCATCAGTCATCACACATCATTTTATATTTTTCTATGGGAATCCGCCTAAACTGAATTACAGTATATCTGGATGTTTCCTGTGGTTCCATGCATCAACATTTGTTGTTTTCTGCTGTAAGGGGAAACATTTCACAGGCATTTCCAGTGAACAGACAGTTTAGAATCTGATCTTTATATCTTAACCTGTTTTTAGATAGATAGAAAAAAAAAGAAAAACGTTTCCCTATGTACAGTACAGCAAACTGTGGTAGGGGGCTGACACTGACCCAATCCGATGCCGCTGTTCTGTAGAAGGTAGCCCAGATGGTCGAACATGGAGCGCTGGTTCTGTCGACTGATACGACAGAAGTAACACAGGAAACGACAGCAGTTGGTCACCATTTGGGGGAAGCGAATCTCCTGGAGAGAAAAAGTGGAAAGACACATGCTGTCTACTGTGGGCTGTACCGTGTAAGGCGATGGTGCACACTCCACAAATGAAGTCAAGTGTCTCAATTAGACTGGTTAGACTGAATAAGAGAGAAACTAAATTAACTAAAAATAATCCTCGTTACCTTCGAGTCTCCTCCTCCACCCAAGACATTGACCATCACCTCCATGACAGTCTCGTGCATACCAAGAGCTCTCATCAGATTGGGGTGCTGGTAGAACACCTTGTTGTTCATGATGTTTCTGAAAAAATTGCAAAAACATGCACAAGTCAGATTCACATGTTACATTGCTTTACTCACGTAATTTGAAGTGGTTAAATTCTGATTACAGAGTGAGATTTTAGGGCATTCTCTTTGGTCCCTGCAAATATTGAAATCAATATCACATCTCCCATCGTTATCACAACTACAGATGCATGTAAAGTACATATCACCGCACCACACTGACCCGATGCTCTGGATCATGAGCCGCTCCTCTTCTGGGCCCATCTGGACAATAAGCAGCGAACGTATCTGACCCAAACACTCGAGCAGGTCCATGGTATCCTGAACAGACACGGCACTGATGGCGTAGGCTTTGGGCAGAGCTCGGATCAGCTCGCCGAGGCCGTCATACTGCCTGTGGAGCAGGCTGAACATCAGACGCACTAGCTCCGGGTTCTGAATGAAAGACTCCTGGGCCCAGTGGATCATGGTGTGGGAGATCAGTTCCTGAAGGGTGCCTTGGTGAAGTGGACACAGAGAGGTACAATATGTCTGTTGTGTAATATCATGTGTTAGGCTGATTATACTACAGCCCTTCATTTATTTCACAAGTGATTTGGCTGTTAATCTTACTGGGTTTTGTTTCCTCTTCAACCTCTGGCTTCTCCTCCTCCTTCTTCTTGCGCAATTTCTTGATCTTGTCGATCAGACTGAGGAGTCTTCCCCCCAGTGAGGTGTCCACCTCTTCCTCCTCTGTCTCCTCCTCAATATGTATACCTATGTGTAAAATGGGAAGTCAGCACTAATAGTGCTAAAATAAATACATACATACATAAAAAGTAAATTGCACCCACAGAGTAATAAAAATACACAGGATCTTTAAAGAACTTCTCACCACAGTGAAGCAGGAGGTCATTGTGGAACTCTCCCAGAGTTTCCCGAACCTCCTCGGGCACTGGACAGTCCTCATCCTCTGGACTATGCTTAAAGTTGGTCAGCAGAAGAACCTTGTGGAGGAACACATTTAGACAACCCCATCAGCATATTGTCTGTTTTGCTCCTTCTCGTTTTGCATGAGGCATTTTCATAAAGTTCCCAGGGGTTTTTGGGGTCCTTTGCAACACAGAATGTGTTTCTTTGTTCTTGTGTTCTCCATGATACATGTGACATAAAATCTGATGCTATTAGAACAAAGCCTCTTATCAGATCTCAAAAAATAACCCCCAGAATATTTAGTACAAGCCCACCTTTATGTCAGTTCTCACTTTCCTGAGAAATAAGGTGTAAATGTATGACTAGGGGGAGGAATATTATCCAAATCCAATTCAAATCCAAACCCTTTAACACATATTTGATCATTCTAATGAAGGTTTCTATGTAAAAATAATAATCAGTACCTGGTCCTGTGGTGGTGAACGGAACTCGCGCGTCCTGCGTGCAGTCTCTGCAGCCGACATGGTAAAGGCTCTCATTAACAGGTTGTAACGAACACGCTGGTTTTTCTGAATGTCATTTACAAACTGGTCTGAATAGGCCACAATGGCTTCCACTCTGTGTCGCAGCTCACAGTCGCAGAAGTACTGCAGGAGTGTGCACATCTGAGAGAGGTAGGTAAGACAGGAATATGAGTTTAAGATATATAATTTTGTAAAACATTGACTCAATACTGTGCAGATGCCTACAGATGAATTGCAGACAGAGTTTAAATATCAAAATGACCTGAAGTTTGACAGACTCCGGTAGCTTCATCTGGAGTAATCCCTCTTCTAGACCTTCCTCCTCATCTTTCGCTTCTGCCTCCACTGCCTCTGCCTCCTTCTCCTCCTCCGCCTTCTCTCCATCCACTTTTCCTCTTTTGGCCTCTCCCTCCTCCTTCTCTTCGCCTTCCCCCTTAGGCTCAGCTTCTTCTTCCTTATGCTCTCCTTTCTCTAAATCTTTCAGCTCATCCTCCTCCTCGTCACCGACCCCTTCGTCCTCAAGCTCGACCTCCTCTGTGTCCTCCTCCTTCTCTTCCTCACCTTCTCCTTCAGCAGCTCCACCCTCCTCAGCTTTCTCTCCCTCCTCCTCTTCCTTTCCACTGAAAACATTTGGATCGATCATTTTGAGGATGTGCATGGTGTCCTCATCATTGAAAATGCCCATAATGAGGAGTGTGCTGATCAGCTTCAGGATTGGGACAAAGTGGAACTCCACACTTCCTCCCACTGGATCCCGCATAGCCTGGCTACCATCCAGCACAGCCTCTGTTAACATGCTAATCGCCTTGGTCTTCAGCTCCTGAAGTGGAAGGGATGAAAGTGAGCAAAAGGCAACTAAAATTTAATTACATTTTTCCGATGCAACCTGTCTCTTGTCTCTTACCTGCAGGGGGAAAATAGGACTAAGGGTGTACAGGTCAGGGTCGGTGCCGACAAAGTTGATGGATGAGAAATGCAACTTGGGTCGTAAGCAGGTGGTGAGGCCAACACCTGGGAGAGAATGGGCCTTCTTTGCATCAGGATACAGCTTGATGCTCAGAGTCTCCTTAGACATGGGGACGATAAACTCCCTGTTGGTGCCCAGGCGGGCCCGTTTGGCAGACTCCAGGTGAATGCTGATGAGCAGGTCATAGTAGCCACTGCGGAGAGGTCCGGGCAGGTAGGTGTTCTCAATGGCGTAGAAAAGCTGGGATTCATCCACGTGGCTGCACAGGGCATGAGCCACTCGGTTATTGCCAAGCGCGCACACAGCACAGTAGAGCATGAGGGTGTGGTAGTGGAACGTCATCAGATCCTGACGCTCCGACAGCTCCAGGATGTCAATACACCTGAGAAACAAACAAAACTGATGACGTAACGGGATTGAGGAAATTGACACGGGATTGTAATTAACAGGAATATTGTGATGAAAAACTTGCAGACTGCCTGCTGGGACTACGGTCTCTGACCTGTTCTCCTCTGGGATGTGCAGAGCCATCATGATGAGAGGTTCAGTACACTCCACCATCCAGCCCAACCTCTCACTCACTCTGCCCACCTCCGGGTTGAGGAAATGATTGGGCATACGACTCCAGATAACTGGGGTCAGCATCTGGACATCCAGCCTGGGAGGGCACTGGGGCACCGGGTTATTGCGTTCGCTGCGGAACATGGCTGCCGAGATGGGCATGATGTTCTGAGAGGGAGAAAGAGCGAGAGGGGAAGAGGTAAAGGCAATCATAGCAAGAAAAAGAAATTAATGGATGGCAGAGTGGCAGAGTGGCAGAGTGTAATCTCTGGTTAGCAGTTGATGGTTGACACTCACTGCCCCATTTAAATTAACCGCCGAAGGAAAGAATTGATCTGAATGAGGTACGAGGGGAAGTAGGCAAGAAGAATATCAAAAAAGCAAGGTAGTAGCTGAATCAGAAGAGAAAGCATGACTTTCAGAAACAATGCTAGATTCTGACCTTGAGTTTGCCCAGCTCCAGCTGCACCATGTTCTGATTGGAGGGCTGAACAAAGACAGCAGGGAACAGCTTGGTGTTGGGCTCCACCTGAAATAAAAAACCTATGGTTTTAAAGCTCCACAGTGTAACATAACTCAGATGTGAAGTCACAGATTTAAATCTGTTATGGGCCTTATGCCATGTTTTATTCGTTTTTAAATTGGGTGTTTTTATGCTATGCCTTTTTTGTTTGTTTTTAGTTGGTTATATCGTGTTTCCTTAACTTGTTGTTTGCACCAAGGGTTTGAGAGTAATGCACTTTCAATCCTCTGTATGTCTCGTACATGCTGCAGAATAAATAAAACAGACTTTGACTCAAGTCTGAAAAACACAGATACAAATACACACTCAACCTATACTGTGTAGTCTCTCCTTACCTGGTAGAAGGTGTTAATCTCCTTTCCGTTGGCTGTAAAGGTCATGAGACCTGTTGCCAGGTCAACCAAGCAGCCAACCACCATGTCCTCCTGGCTGAAGCGGGTCTGCTGATTGCTGACCAGGTCCCCTCCCCACACCATGTAACAGTTACTGTGCTTCATACTGCAGAGAAACAGCAAACACACTGTTAAGAGACCACATCAAATTTTCCAAATTTCATCATACTCAAACACATACCACCTATAAATAGTAAAACCAGAGAACTAATAATTTTGCAGTGGTCTCTTAATTTTTACGACATGGTTCTGAGGATGGTTCTGAGTCTTTTTATTATTTAAGTTGTTATTTACCAGTGGTGTTGTATTTTTGATAATGTGCCATAAAGGAAACATATAAATCGTGAAAACAATGGGACCACTTATTGAATCTTGGGGGACACGATATAATTGTAATGTCTCACTCCCACCAGGTTTACTTACATTTTAAACCAAGATTGAATAAATTATCTTTATGAAAATACATATTTAATTATATTCCTATTAAATATTAAATAAATTATTTAAAAATAAAGAAAACAGAATTTCAATGTGGGAAAGACTAACCTGTCATGTATGTTGCCTTTGTCATCTCCCACAGTAACAGTGACACTGCGCACTTTGGAGAGGTCAAAGGTTGGATCATACTGGTGGTAGTCAGGAGTGACCCAGCCAACCCACACACCAGAAGGCTCCTGCCCAGCAAAGATCCTCACAGAATAGTAATACTGGAAACACAAAAATAGCGAAAGGAAAGGAAGAAAATAAGACTGTTACAAGAAGACATCTGAGTGAGAAATATTGGATTGTCTAGAGATACCATAATAACTTAAATAGTATGATGCAGCCTAATATACAGTAAATCTAGCATTAGCAGAGGATAGTGTTTAGCTCACAGTTGTGGTATTCAGGATGATCTCAGGGTCATCTCTGTCATCCGGGACCACATCTTCCACCAAACGTGGCACAGTTGGTGGGGCAGGAGGAGGGGAGAGAGGTGTCATGGCCACCTTCTTGGCCTTGGAAAAGAATCTAATGTGCACAGAAGATAACATGTGTTTGGCGTTTATTTTTAAGAAGTAAACTCTTAAACCTGCACAAGACAACTTTGCTTAGTGCTAAATAATGTTCAGATAATTTTTTAACCAAACCACATATTGTAACATCAGTGAACTGCACAAACAAGAAAAAACAAAGGGACAAGAGAGGACAAATGTGTATTGTTTAGTTGAGTCTAGGTGTTTCAGGATGCAGGACTCATGTGATGCTGTTAAGAAGACAGCAATTTGATATCAACTTAAGGCACGTACCCTTTTTTCTTTCCCTTTTCTGACATTGTGTCCTTCTCATTTTCCACAGAGATCTCCTTAGGCACAGACACCTCCTTCTTTTCCTCCTCCTGCTCTTTGCGGCTGGCAGACTTTTTTAAAACTTCAAACTCTGAGTCGGGTTCCACCACTACCACTTCCTCCTCGGGTATGGTGAGGGCACGGGTGAGAGGGGTGGTGCCTGCTGTGATCTTGAAGGTCTCGTGGAACTGGATGGGCATGCTGAGTCTGAGGAACAGCATATCAGTATTGGCATTCTGCGAGCCAAAGGTCTTATGGGTCAGCTTCAGACAGGGGGCGCTGTCCACAGTCCCATCCACACGGGAGACCTGGGAGACAACGTGTTTATAGATAAATAAATCATCAAGTTTTAAAGTTCTTCATTAAGCATTAAAAGTCTCACAAATTATTAATTACCTCAATATGATTGTGATCGGTGGGTGCAGGCACAAATTGGGGCAAACCTTTACTGAACCACATGGTGATGTCTCGCTTCATATTGATGGCAAAAGGTTCAAATCCTTCCTGCAGGCCACAGATGGCAAAGTAGCGCAGGCTGCTGACATTCTGACCAAGATTAATCCTTCCAACCTGAGACAGGCCCAGGGCACACACTGGGATAAAACCTGAGGGGTAAAACCACAGCAAAGTCATTCATAAACGTATTTTCTAATTGCTGTGAAGTTAGTGAAGCCAATATTTTATACAAACTGTGAAGTAATGATTTATGACAGGTTTTATGCTAAGAGATACATCCCTTCTATTACTGTAATCAATGCTTATCAAGTAAGGTCAAATGACCATTAGCTCTTACCTTCCCCAATTTCAATGTCCTTGAAAGCCATCTCCGAGCCTGAGTCACTGATCAACATTTCTCCGTTGAGTGTGAACATGATGTTCATCTCAGTCAGGTCAATCATACAACCGACTACGTCACCAGACTGCCACTGGCGACCGAAGGGTTCATTGCCAATATGCCATCTTTGAGCCTAGAAAGGGTTACATCAATACATGATCTGTAAAATACAACTTATTGCAGCTCATTACCTGCAAGCGCTAACATTAAAGTTGATTAAATTGGACTGAGGCTGATTTAACTAAGGTGAGCCTACAGTTGGGGACTGACCTTGTTGCCATTAAAGACGTAGGCTAGTTCATCTGCTCCGAGCTCAGTGTCAGAGCGGACATGAGGACGTGCCCAGCCCACTCTCATCTCCCCCGTGGATACTGCCTCAAACTCAAAGTACCACTTCCCTTGGGTGACAGCGTATGACTTCTCTGCCCTGAAGATTCGTACCTTGTCCCCACGGATATTCTCAAGGCCATGGCCAGCTGCAGAGAAAGAGGGAAACGATGACAGATAACTCAAAAAAGGACGGCGATATTGGAGATGTCTTGGGTGGAGTTAAAGAATTTTGCATTCAATTAACACGTTATCATGAGCGTGAGGTAAGCTGACTTACTGCTCTCCTGATCTGGAGGCTCAATGTTGTAGCCATAGCCGATGAGGGTGCGGACAGCGTTGTTAACACTGTCTCGGTTGGTTTTCTTAGTTCTCTCGTCCAGCAGGTTGTAAGGTACCAGACGAGGGTTTCGCTTACTTAAGATGTCCTAAGAAGCGGGGGGGAAAAATACAGAAGAGGTACGTGCATCTTATTTACAAGACATCATTAAAGCACTATCCTCAGTTGGATTATTACTGCATAAATGAAAATGGTCTTAATATGGTTAATTTAAATGAATTAAACTCACCTGACTTTTCCAAAATATTATTAAAATAAAAAACATATTAAAATAAAGGTATTATTAAGGATTTGAAATGGTTACCTGCACAATACTGTAGGTCCATCCTTGCCGTACCCGGTCTCTTGCCCAAACATTATGTCCATTTTCTGCCAGTTTTTCTACAAGCTGGTTCTGGTTTGGCGTCAGTTTGACATGGTTGAGATCGAGGGGGGCAGGCTTGTATCCATTGGTCATCACATAGCTAGAGGACAGACAAGTTCACATTCAGATACACATAAAAGATCATGTAGAAAGTCAGTTTATGCCGCAAATATCTTTGTCGCCATACGTCTTGGGCAGCTTGATCTTCTTGAGATTCTCCTCTGCTTTCTCGTCACCCATACCAACGTGGCAACCCAGCGCCAGGAGAGTCCTGTGGAGTAACAGGGACACAGGCATCACAAATCGCCATGGACATATAATTCATCTCTCAAACTAAAACCTCCGCAGAACATCACTTAGAAACTCACTTGAGAGTCTCGCCAGACATCTGCAGGTTGTAGTTCCTCTCTGGTTCAGGGAGACTCTGGAAGTCCACCAGACAAGGGTGGAGTTTCTTGTTGTCATCCCTGAACTGTGGAGGAAGAGGAAGATAACGGTGACTTACTCATTTTGTGTGTGTGTGTGTGTGATACTCACTATATGCACATGTCTGTCATCAAGATTTATTTCAGCCAAAAAGGTTGTGATTTAAGGTGTGATTAGCCTCAACTACATCTCTACAGTCCCTTTTTTGAGAACATGGTAACTCACATACTGAGCCCCTTTACAAGGAACTACAGTCTGCTTTTTATTGTAAAATGAACACATACCTAATATTTACACATACGTTTTGAAATATTACTCTCACATTACTCAAAGCTCCAAATCATCGTTCCCATACTGTTGCTTCTGTATCGCAGTGCTGACTCCGTACTCACAGTCCCATAGGTCCAGCCCTGCTCAATGCGGGTGACAGCCCACAGCTCGTGAATGTTCTCTGCCAGCTTCTCCCGGATACGCTCCAAGTGGGGTGGCAACACAATCTATGCAGCCAATGAAAGTCATTAAACAAAAAGAAACTACTAGAGCAGATACTTTAATGACATGATCAAAGACTGATTTTGGGTTTTTTACCTGAATGGTGTCCACAGGGCAGGGGGTGAATGAGGTGTGGGTGAGGGACAGGGTGGGACCCAACAGGTTGCGCACGCCGTTGAAGTCGTGCTTGTACTCCTTGATGGGCTCAATGCGCATCCTGTCTCTTGGCAGCAGAGCCTCGTAGCACGGGGCATAGCCGGGCGGGGGCATGAACTTGAAGTCTCCATGACGACCACCAAGGAGGAACCGAGCCCTGAGGTGACAGGAACAGAGTCAGTCCGAGTCTTCATCTATTTGACAGAGAGACCTTTATATACTACTTAAGTCCTTTATGGCAACAGTGCCTTGATCTTTATAAGGCTCACACTAAAGAAAACATTGATTTAATTTCATTGCCATTTCCTGAGCCTGTGTTTCCCTCCCTGTTCTCATCAGTCAATACACCATTAGCCCCATCGCAGCACTGTGAGGGATCATTACACACAGCAGCTGTAAAATCTCTTTTAGGGAACAAGACACTGTAGGTTTTAGAGGGATAACTTGGGAGCTAAATATTTGGGATTACTTGAGAGATCATTTAAAACATTTAAAATGCATTTACAGAATTAAAATAGAAAGGATTAAAAACAAATGCGGTCCTGTTTGAATCTTAAGTAATCATTTGAAATATTCAGCCAGTTTTAATTATTTTTTTGATGATCTCGCCATTTTGCATGTGTTTTCCTACATTAGTAGGGCGCAAATTGGTTATAAATCACATAATTTTAAAAGCTGACAACCTCCTATGAAACTGTTAAATCAGCCTTTGCGCCTGGAAAACTGCATTAATATTTATAACATTGGTTTACTGTTGTACCGGTTAAATAAAGAAAAACAATTGTACTTACTTGACTCCAGCAGAGAGGCTGATAACCGGGAAAAAGAGGCCATCCACATTGAAGTTTTCAAACATGCCCTGAACCGGGTGGCCGTTAATTCGGAATGAGATACTGGGCACACTCAGATCCAGACAGCAGCTGATGACATCATCTGCAGCCAGGGCGTGTGCGTTGGGCGAAGCCACTTGGCGTGGTACAGTACCTGAATGGTAGAGCGGAGAGTGAGAAAGTCACACAGCAAGACACACAGGATCATGGAGAATAGTAAAGAAGCTGGCAGAGTCATCTTACCTGACCATAGATGCAGTCCATCAAAGCCGTAGGAGTAGAGGTCATCTCCCACACCGTTGCCTCCCCAACCTTCTCCTCCTCCAGGGTAGGGGCTGTAACCCTCGGTCATGGCCCAGCCCACACGGAGATGGGTTGCATGCGCCGTCACAAAGGGTTCCACATAGTCTACCATCATCTCAAAGTACCACTTCTTAAACTGCGTGGACCCCTCACACGTACCCAGGAAGATGTTGGGTCTTACACTGAGCACACAAAAGAAAAGAAATCAACATAAACTGTGTATATAGACTGTATCTTTTGTATTGTAGAACAACTCAACAGCATGTACCTGGTGGCATAGTTTACAATGTTGGTCTGAAGCAAGAGTTCGCGACCCGGGAGAAGGTTTTCGGTGATGAGGTTCTGGTTGGACCTCACAGCTACACCATTACACACACAAAGAGAGCGCAAGACATCCAGGACCTAAAGGCAGACATTACTCTCACCTCTATGTTTAAATGCAGCAGAGCAAAGCAGACAATTCACATTTGCGTCCACGGGCTACAATTGCTAATTACAAAACCAAGAAGTGTTTTTATGAACCAAATGTGATTTCTGTCAGCTGGAGCCAATTCATTTGCAGCCAGCTATTGTTACTCTCCCACCACATTCCTGGGAGTGAGAAAAGACGAACCTTGTGGTTCCTTCCATGCTTGTCCAGGAGAGAGATGATGGATTTAATGTGGTTCTCCTGGATGATGTTCAGAACCTCAGGGCTTTCAATTAGCACACAGTACAGCACCTCAAGAATACCTAAATGTATAGAGAGGAGGAATATGATCAATTCCAAGCAATTTTTTAAAACAGTTACTGCATCCATAAGAGAAAATAAAATAGTAGTAAAGCTTGTAAATTGAGACATGTTATTAATAAGAATATGGTTCAAAAGAAAATAAACTACATAAAACACTAATATATCAAATATTCAAATCATATTTGGTCTTCATGAGCTGACAACAGTTTAAACCATATCTAATAACTACAGTAGGTCCAGCCAAAAGTTAAAAGCAATTAGTCAATTATCAAGATCAACTCTAATTTGCGGGGTGAAAACGTGAGACACATCTGATACCTGAAGAGGCCTCCAGACGGTCCAGCTTGCTGACCAGCCAGTCCAGGTTGTCACAGAACAACGCACAATTAGAGCGGTTCCCCCTGATGAGAGAAGCTGTTCCAGTGGAGACACAGAGAGTGAAACTATGTTACTTTATTCAGTGCACACAGCATTGAATATACACTTTGTGTTTTCAGAGTTTATAGGGATTATTCTACCCAGCAGCTCGTAAAGGAGGTTGACAATCTCCTTCCAGGACTCTGCAGCTTCCTCCCCGGCAAATTCAGAAAAGTGGGCAGCAGTGTTGTACACGTTTAGGCGGTCGATGCACTCCAGCACGATGGTGATCATTCCCTGCAAAAATAAACAGAAACACAAGGTGGGAAACAACACTATTATGTTTTTTTATGCATTTTGTGGCTGTTGGTTAGAATTAGGTTTATTGTAAGGTTAATTAAAAGTGTTCTTGTGATGGTTCAGGGTCAAATGCCACAAATTTTGGAATAAAATGTGTGTGCGCGTATGCTCAGTTGAAATAATCATGTCACGGGGACAAGAACATGCTGATACAATCACCTTGTGGGCCCTTGTGTTAAGTCATCACAATAACCTCACAAATGCTAATAACAAGTATACAGTAAGTGTATGTTTTGTATGTGTGTTTGGTTTTACAGTAAAAAAGTTAATTAGTTAACAAACCTGCATGAGGGCATTAAAGTCCTCAATGGTGTCAAAAGTGTAAGTTTCCCTTTGCATAGCAAATGTATTTTAGTTACAGGAACACACAGTAAAATCAACAGATATGGAAAGTCTGAGGGTGTGTGAGTCTGTGCAGGCAAACTGCACATTACCTCCTCTTGGAAGAGGTTCTGCCGGTTGCGGAGGGAGCGAAGTTTGGTCTGCTTCTCCTCGTGCTCCAGTTCTTCCTCGGGAGGACGAAAGTAGAAGATGAGATCCTGAAGAGAGAGGATGACGCCCTCCAGAGGAAGCGACACAGCCGCTGGTGACTTGTTCTTCCCACTCAGAGAGTCCAAACCCCTGGAAGAACTCAAACAAATCAGCAACGAACGCAAAATCCTTTTAACACTTTTATCCGTCTTCATAGTTTGCATGTTTCAGATAAAAAATATGGTCACATTACAATGCTGTAGAAGCACTGTTTTTGAAAAAATAAGACTTTTTTATGAACATTACTGTGTCACAAAGACGATTTTTCTACTCGTCCCCTCATATTTGAAAATGTATAGTTACTTGATGAACTGCCTGAAGAGGCCCACAGTGCTGTAAATCATTCGGGCAGCCTGAGACTCTTCAGTTTGTGAGCGGGACACAGTTAGGGCGTCGTCCATATGACCCTCCTGGTGCAGAATGACCTGGGGACACGAACAACATAATTAGATTACAGACGATATCCCCCAGTTTTCCGGTGCCTGTCTCATGTAACAGTTGTATTAAATATATTACATTACATAGATATATGTATGTTTATCTTTGATCTGTCTTATCTAGCCCAAACATATATACCCAACTCTTGAGTATTGTATTTATCATTATGTATGGCCTATAAACCACACAAAGCATCAGCCAAGCAATCTCAATGACAAATAAATGTACAACGCACACTCCTTTGGTAATAAGGGGGTAGTAATATTTTTTTTCTTTTGTCTTTTTGTCATTTTTATTGTTGCATGATTAACAATCTGGATGTAAAAAGCCTGGATGTGACCATTGCAATACCAACTGAGCTTTCTCTGATATATATATATAAGTTTTGATCTGATTTTGATCCCCAGGGTAGATCCTAACCTTTCTCTTCATCATTCCCAAACGAGCAGCTTTGGCATCCAGGGCAGCATATGTGAGCCACAGACCTGTGGACACATGCTGGACGAAGCACATGGACTCTCCATACTTTATCTCTGGAATGCCCATCCCCTCAACATCACGCTTCTGAGCCACATCCACCTTCTCCTGCTCAGGAGAACCAGGAAGAAAGAAAGGGGTGGGAGAAAATCATAGAGAGGTCAGCGAGAGGCGCAATCATAGCATCATAACAGATCCAGAATCAAAGGCAAGAGTCCAGAGAAACTCAAAATGTTAACGCTAACCTTTGAAACACGGAAGCTGAAAGCAGATAGTTTGGTGTTGGCCCTCTCTGGGTCGACCACCAAAAGACCCTTCTCTTCATCCAGACACAGGTACCGGCCTGTGGTGATGTGGCGAATACGGAAAGACTGCCCCCACTTCATGTGGCTACCGCTCCAGCTGCAGGCAGAACGCGGCAATTCTTTTACTAGAGGTGTCCTAGTGACCTACATGGTTACATGTAACCACATCCATGTAATCATTTCCATTATGGTGGGGGACTTCTGTTGCATGCCAGCCTCTTCTCCCTTTCCCTACAGGTTTCTCATATTTTTTCAACTGATAACTGACTGCTGACAAAATAAAGGCAAAGAACACTAAAATATATTCTACACTTTACACTTATCACTCACAAAAAGTCTGTCAACAAGCATATCTGGCACAAATGTCATATTTATTATGGAAATGCCTTGAGGGGACAATCACCTGATTCTGAGAGGCTCCAACCTCCACAGAGACCGAGCCTGACTGCACACAGCACCGCCTTCATAGTGAGCCATCCTGTAGCAGAGACACATACGGTCATATGGTATCAGATTTACAGGATATTTTGCTGGCTCGGAGCCACTCTGCTTCCTCTCACCTGCGCTTTTCCTCCCCTTCCTCTGGTGTAGCAATGGCCAGACACTCGTCCATGTGGCCATGGAACAGCCGGAGAACGTGACCTCCTGTCAGAAACCCTGAGAGGAGGAATACACGACGCAATGAGCGTGAATATTGTGTGGCCATATCCCAATATCATCCCCTGAATGCCAAAATTGTCCCCATGCTCAGAGTTCAGATAGGTAGATAGATAGATAGATACAGAAATGTGTAAAGCAGGTTTGTACCCTCAGCTAGTTCACATCCTGAGCTAATTGGGTTCATGTTCCACAGAGTCTGCATGAAGGAGGCATCCACCATCAGATCTCCACTTGCGTAGGACAGGTGCTGAGGACAGAGGACAAGAAGCACCAAGTTAGCGCCAACTACATGTCTAAATTCACCATTGTGTAACAGGAAAGAGTATGGAGTGTGAGGAGTCTCACCAGGTATCTCTCAGAGGACACACTGACAAGGATGAGGTCATCACCCACCCTGACCTTTTCACCTTCTGACCTTTGCTTAGAGGCTGGATGAATGGTCCACCAACATGCCTCACCTGCAAGAAGAAGAACAACAAACAATGTTCCCATGGAGATCGACACATGCAACTGATATGTTCACTCAAAGTATCTTTAAACGAAAAAACAAAAACCCTGCCTGTTCACGTACAACATACTACTCCCGCACAGTAACCATTTTCACTACAAAGTGAAATTAATATACTGCAACAGAAGATATGTATTGTTGACTCCAGTTATGACAATAACTCGAAAAGGCCAACTCAGCAAAAGACTCAGAAAAAACAATTTAACAATACAGTTTAACAATACAGAAAATGAGTTTTAGTAATCAGTTGAATGCAGGCTTAAAAAAGAGCATTCTGATGTATCTTGGAAAAGGTTTTACCGGTGGAGTCTTCTTGTAAGCCCACATCAAATGCCAGCTTGTCCGTGAGTGAGCGAGATGTAGTCAAGCAGCTCAGGTACTGGGGAGAAGGTTTTTATTTGGGTTATGACTGTATCTTTGCCAAAAAGGAGATAGAAATGGTTGTAAACCACAGTAAACAAATTGGAGTTAACCCATCCTTTCTAATCTTAGTTTAATCTCTTCTTCAAACCAACTTTGGATGCAGTCTTACCATGGCTGAGTGGTAGTGTCTCAGAAGGATGGCGTGACCGTACAGTAAGGTACGATGACCCCCACCTTGGGACGACTGGAGGGGAAGAAGATGGGGAAATATATAATAGACCAGACAGACAAGACTGACTATACACCTCAAGTATATATTGATGAGGAAAACAAAGACAACATATCATCAACATATTCCACTGACACTTTTTTTTTTGTTGAGACTACTTCATAATTCTATGTTGTATGTAGCACTATATGTTAAATTACTAATATTGCTGATATTACTGTCTGTTTATGTTGCACATGATTTGTAGACTGTTCACTTCAGATTTATCCTTTGGGGACCAATAAAACGTATCTACCCCCTTTTATTTCAAGAGATGGAGATACATGAAAGATTAGAACGGGAAGGATATTGTATTTTTAAAAAGAGAAAGAAAAATCATCATTTGTGGACAAAAGTTATTAAGCAATATTAATTAGCAACTCCACAACACTGAACAATGACTTTCTCCTAAAACAAATACTGTACAGAATGTTTTGGGGTCCACTTTTGTACAAATTCAAGAAATTAACAAAAAGAACCACATCAGTATTGAAAAAAGCAGTGTAGATACAGTGCCTTGAAAAAGTATACATACCCCGTGACCGTTTCCAATAAGTACAAACTTAAATGTATTTTATTGGGATATTATGTGATAGACCAACACCAAGTGGAAGGAAAATGATACGTCGTGTTCAAGACTTTTTACTTTTCACAGATGCTCTCTGACTGAACTGGAGCTATTTTGCAAAGAAGAATTGGCAAAAATTGCAGTGTCTAGATGTGCAAAGCTGGTAGAGACATACCCCAAAAGACTTGCAGCTGTAATTGCAGCGAAAGGTGGTTCTACAAAGTATTGACTCAGGGGGGGGGGGCTGGATACATATGCACACCACACTTTTCACATATTTATTTGTAAATAATCTTGAACACCAAGTATCATTTTCTTTCCACTTCACAATTATGCTCAACTGTGTGTTGGTCTATCACATAAAATCCCAATAAAATACATTTAAATTTGTGCTTGTAATGTCACAAAATGTGGAAATGGTCAAGGGGTATGAATACTTTTGCAAGGCACTGTATATTGCTGAAGCTGTGACGATACTAGTCTATGAACTGTAATTCTCGGAGAAGGCATCACAATGATGTGACTGATGGAGTCTGACAAAAATGCAAATCAAATTCAAAACTTTGAATCCAGTCACCACAGATTATAACCTCACACAAAGGCAAACATAACATTAATCCATCCTACCTTTTCTCAACATCCAGCAAGGATGCAACAAGAAAACACAATTACTGCAACAGTTACAGATAGATTAGCCATTACAACCATTTAGTCCAGCCAACAGGAAGATAATGCTCAACCTTTCTGTAGGGTTAAGCACCCATAATCCACAAGGATGAGTCAGGGGCAGGTATGTCAAGGAGTAGCTCTATATATTAGCCCTGTCTGCATTAGACGCTAGGCCTGGTAAGGGTCGGGGTAATGCATTAAGTTGTAACGGTTAAGATTAGGTGCTGGTTGAATGCATTATGTCAATGAGGGTCCTCACAAGTATAGTCTGTGTGTTCATAGGGAGATATGCTTGTCCAGAGCTCTGGGGGTGTCCAGTTTCCCCATCCACCCCTGACAGCGGTGGGTGGGACCCTCCGCTGGGCTGCATGCCATGCTATTCTCATCCTCCTGCTCACCATTAGAAAGGCCTGGCTTATCGACAACTTCCAACTCCTGTGAGGCCAGGAACTGCCCAAACTAGCCACGATAATGCAACTAATAAAAAGCTGCAAATAGACAGCTTAAGGCTAGCTTGAGTTACATTAGCCTCAGTCAGACATGGTATGTTTCATCTGTCTTTTACAAGAACTGAAATATGGGGTTTTCCGTCCATATTCTTAGCTAAATCAGTCTCTAGCTGATATTTTGATAGCACACATATGAGTTTAGATTCATGGGAGCCGTAACTAAATGCAGAATATTTGTTATTTCATCTTCGTTTTAACAACAAGGTGCTTACATTTAATTGTCTTGTAAAACTGGTATACAAAGTTTGCTGGAGCATCAGCAAAAACACATTACCATGTTTTTCAAGCCATTAAGGAAACAAACTATTGGAATATAGTTTATAACTGAAAGCTAATAGAACAGAAGCTATCTTAGACTTAGGGTTAGGACTTTAGCTTTCTACATCCTGGGTTTATAGGCACTGATCATCAAACAGTACCTTCTCAACATGGTGAGTGTGACAAATCATCTTTGAATACTACATACAAGAACATAATACAAGAACAGAAATGTTCTTGACGTCAAAGACTAACAAAGAACAATGTGCTGAAACAAAAGGAACAACCTCAAGCAAGGTAAGGTAATATTTATGATAAACATAAGAATAAATGTGCTGGGGATAGTTCTGCATGAAATGGAAATGAAATATGCATTGTGACACCTTGCTAGATCAGCTGTAATTGCTATTGCAGTGTAGATAATTCAGATCAGATACACGTGGAAAAATATATAAGTGCATAAAATAATTTTCACTACAGCCTTCACACTAGCTAACTGCAGATTTAGACAACTTTGATCAAATGTTTCAAAAAAGCTTAATTTTTTTTTAATCTTACCATTAACTATGTTGTTTTTAGTAGATTTTGAGCCGCTCAGCATAAATGATTAATCTAAAGACATTAGACTTGTTTACATGGACCCCATGAATTACTATGGATAAATATTAATGACAGGTGTACAGAACAATCACCGTCCTGCGGTGAGGGCTAAACAGACATGAACTGAGACACGTGAATGATACAGCACTATTCCATTCAATAGGGCCTCCAGTGGGCAACAGGACAGGAACGAGGACAGTTGCCAGGTTGGTTGAGACACACGTTACAGGACATAAGACATGTTAACAGACATACCCATTTGTCCAAATCGACTGCCTGCTTGGCAGAGAGCAAGAAGGGAAGGGGAGGGGAGGGGTTGTCAGATAACAAGTACAAAAAAATCATAATAAAATAAAAGTAAAGGAAAAAGTCCATCCATCGTCCTGACATAGGCTGAAGAAACATGATGTTCGACATTTTTTATTATGAGTCCAAAGCCAAACAGGTGGTTTTGCATTTATCTTTAAAAAGGTCCAGTCTGCGATGCATATGTAACAACTAAATAAGTTAGCACCACTAAAAGAAATTTAAAAAAACAGGAAAAAAAGAACTGGAACCTGATAGCAAACCCAAATCTTAGAATACGTGGACTAAGATGTTGGTGCTGTTACAGGTTTCAGTGCATGTAAATACAATCAGAAAAACAGGCACTTATTTTCAATTATAATCAGTTGTGAAACACATAAAACCTTTAATTATCATCTGTAAGGCTAAATCATTTGTATCTTGTATATGTAGGCATATGTAATATATAATAATGGAATGAAAAATGTGTGACAAATATGTGTTTAAAAGTCGGAGTGAGCAGATTATAGCTTATTAAAAATAATATCTTATCTTATTGTAAATATGCTAGGTTGCCCTCTTACCCACACTCACACGAGAGAATCAACAGCAAAAGTATATATCAAAGAAACATCCTGCACCTTTTTTAGGCTGGACCGATACAGTGGAAAACAGCCTCAGCATGTCTTCAAATAAGACTTATTTACATGTTATATCTTGTTAGACAGCAAGCTAATCAGAGTTCCTCAAGAGTTCCTGTAAAAGCTGCAACTTTTACAATGAGGACTGTTGTCCAAAGTGTAGGCTAAATTGGTTATTTCAACATGTTTTTAATACTGTGCAAGACACAACATATAAAAAAGGACAGTATTTTTATTTTTTGGATAGCACCTTTAATAGGAGCTTCCAGTTTTTGTGCTAAGTTAAGCTAAACAACCCTTAGATACGTACGTTTCTGTATTTGCAGTGTGTTTTCTAAATACTGCACGTGTTGTTAAGGTCTCCATCCCCTTTCCATATATATGTTCCTCTATCTATTACTCGTTTCTTTATTTCTGTGTTTGAGCCCTACCTCGGTCATCTCCACCCTGTTGGCCAACATCTCCTGCAGAGCGCGGACCGACAGGGACTGCTCCAGAATGAAGGTGCATATGGCCAGGTCCGGGGGCACATTCTGCAAACGCATAAACGGCACAGAGGTGAAGTTGATAAAAACACAAGGTTACATACAGTACAGGGCAAACAAAGGGCAGGAAGGGTACCAGCATCTTACCTGGGCGTTGGATGTGGTTTCCAGGAAGCAGAGACGGTTTCCGAAGCCCTCGCAGGACAGACATAGCTTAATCTGCTCCTTCAGCACGGAGGCAGTGCACTGCAAAACGACCTGGTCATCCTGTGCCAAATACACAAATAAAAACACTTAGGCATATCTTCATTTCACAAGAGGATTTTTGGGAGACGTTATTTTATTCTCCCATTACTACGGGCTTTCAACCAACCTTATTTCCCTTAGATCTGGTTTTTGCTGCTGGTTGTCCTTGCTTTGCCTGCTTTTTCATATTTTAGTTCACAATTTTTTGTGCTTTGATAGCATTTCTTAAATAAAACTGGCTTGACTTGACATTTAGTGCAGGCATTGTTGTGTACAATACTGACCTTTAATTGACTAACGTGACATGATTTGGAAGGAGTGCAGAAGAGGAAAACTTGCCTACAGATAATAAAAATAGAATACAATAAAAATAGGCACTTCTATATGTAACTCTTTTTTACTGAACCTACCAGAGTTGCTCAACTGTCATCATCTCTCCCTGCTGGATTGGATACTTGTTTTTCACCCAAACTTACTATAAATCACTTTCAATTGCTGCTGACGGTTTTGCAAATCATGCTGTACTGCTACAGATTTGTGAATGCATTTTCTAACTTTTACTTGCACACTGTACCAAACTCTTGAAACTTATGTAATCCATCACAGTGAACGTTAGGTGTGCATTCATTTCTGACAGTTATGTCATTGCAAGCTGATGTAAGTGATGACCTTTCATATTGATTTGAACTGCACAGGATACAAAAATAAAAAAGAACACAGACATGATGCTGCGATTGATTACACCGCTGAAGAAAGCTTCAAGAGTCTGCTAACTGATTTTCATATAATACGGAAATGAATAAAAACATGGTCTTTTGAATGGCCACTTGACAAGACTGCAAACAGCTCCTCTGTGTGAGGGCCGGCATAATAAACACACACACACACAACTCAAGTCCCACAAGCAGAATGATAACAGAGTAATTTGTTCCTCCTCGTCAATACCTGAACCCTCCAGAGGCTGGTGTAAATACAGCGATAAACACCCCCCTCCCCTGTGAAATCCACACCTGACGCTCAACATTCTCAGCTGTTCCTTCTACTCAGTCTTTATGCAAGCGGATCCATCACTTAACCTGACTAATATTCCTCTCTACACTTCTGGGCAGAGTCCCGACTTTTCTCCGCTCTTCTAGTAACTAATGAATCATTGGTTGTTGACTCGCTCGCTGCCGTGCCCTGGTGATTCAGCACCACTGATGTGTCGTGACTTAGTGTTTAGGGGAACACTAAAGCGTTGCAGAGGGCAGCACAGGAGTTTTCATATCAATGGCACGCTGTAGGAAAATGGAAAGTGATGCATATCAGTGACCTCATAACATCTACTCCTTTCTTATACCCAGAGGCCTCCAGTGTTTCTTTGGCTGAAGTGTGTCCCCTCTCCCTTTGGCTGGGCTATCGTCTATCTCTCCTCAGCCTTGAAATGTCCTGTCCTCGCGTTCCCTGCTTTGCACTGTGGAAAGTGGAGCAATGTGCCCTCTCTCCTTCACGGCGGACATGTTATGCACCATACAGACATGATTTTTTTGTGAATCTCAAAAGGTATTGTGCAAAAGAGAGATCAAGTTTGCAGACCCGTTTCAGAGCAGTAGCTGTATGCGCAAGAATGAAGATGACATGGACTTATATTCGTCAGGACTGAATATAAACTGTTCTGAGACCAGGCAACACCGCAGAGAAGATGTAAGGTTCAAAGCTCAGCTGAACTGGGCTGAGCGAGAAGGGTAAAATGGGCCGAGCTGGCCATGTTTTGAGGACGGTGCACACAGACTCAGACCGCAGTCCCCATTAAGGAGATAGGGCTGAGCCTGTGGGTGTCTAAAAGCAGACTGAAGTAACCGAGTGACTCACTTCGCCAAGACAAGATGTGCGATCAGATGACAACTGTAGAAGATATATGCCCCAACATTATAAAGCAGTCCTAGCCAGTGGCTTCCATCTACTTCTACAGCCGCAGTCTCACATGGCAGACTCTGCTTCACTCACCTCTCACTACCTCTGTAGGCAAGATCAAAAAGGACCCAAAGTGCCCAAGAATATTTTATCTCATTGTCTTTAGCAATTTTTCATATATGTAAGTAATTTTATAAACAAGTTCTTGGAAGTGCTATAAAAATAAGGACTATTATTATCATATGCATAATTTGGATTTTGACAAACTGAATAGCAAATTGCAAATTCTCATAAATGACAGTGGGGACATTTGTGGGAAGCCATAAATATAATAAAATATGGTATTTTATGGGTCTGTGTACATCCTACAACCAATTATTATCAAAGCAAGTAGGACAAGGAATCAACCTTTCAAATCCACAGTACTGACTCTGAAACTTACCAAGTATTTTTCATACTAAACCAGTCAAGTATGACATTAACCACAAGACAGAAACTTGAGAAACGTTGCCTGCCAAACTGGTTTTTGGACCAGACAAACACATAAGCCTCAGTCAGTATTTAGCAGTTCTTTTGCTGGTACATGGTTGGACCTGTTATATCTCCCTGAATGTTGGGGCACACTTATAATAGTACTCTGTCAAGTGCATCAGCAACTACAGAGCTGTGTCCTTTCAAGAGTCACACTATGTGAATCACTTCCAATTTGACCATGTGAAAAGCTGAGTTGGAGATCACACAAACTCTTGGGCTTAACTCATCCTTATATTAATAGAGGCAGCTTTCAGGATTTGAAGGATGTGCACCTGATGTTTTCTCACATGACCGTATCTGACGGCGCCAAGGCAGGTAGGCAGTACTGAGTGAAAGCCAGGATGTGCTGGTTATCACTCACCTGACCCACTGATCTTATACCTGGGCAGTGGGCATGAAATACAGTACATTTGACGGCCCCATCAACATGTTGGGTGTAGGGTTACAGCCAAACCATGTCGGACTTGAAGCATCTGGGCTATGTGGACGTCCGGGGTCAGAGGGAGAGGTAGAGACAATTGAATGTAAATTGACAGACAGTTACCCAAACAAACACACCAGCGTGTGCAAATAGAGGTGTGGAATGCAGCCTAGATTTACAGCCAGAGGCACAGATAGCGCCTGAAAGCAGACACCTTTGTATATTCTCTAGGGGTTTTTGACGGTGCACGTGCAGACAGAGGGTAGCAAGGGTTCCCCAGACAATCAGGCACGCTGCCCGCCCTAAACAGGAAGCAAACAAGCAAACCGATATCCTCTCCCGCCAATACTCTCATGCTTTGTTAAAGTAAGGTAGGCTAGGATGGGAACATATCTGACTGGTGTGCATGCAGTGACAGTTCCGTTATGGAGGATACCCTCAAATTTAGAGAGACAGGTGGGGCAACAGAGCCCTGGACATAAACAGAACATGGTCTCCAAGTGGAAGAGATAAGATCAGTTTATCTGGTAACCCGCTGAGAGGCTTTTCTACGTCCAGCTAAGTGCTGATCCATTTTTAATTGCAGTTGGGATGCTTGTCTTCTCCCCTAGCAGGTAATCAGCTGGTTCAGGACTTGTCCAAAATTCAATTTGCTGTCTTCATTTTCAACTGCATGTTGGTACAATAAACAAAATCTTTAGAATATACCAACAGTGTTAAGCCTTTCTCTGCATCACAAACAAAAGTGGTACATGACCTGTGACCAGCAGACACAAACATAAATCAACTTGTAATCATTTGGTTTTGGAAGTTTTGGTAGTTCATCAAATCACTCCGAATAACATATCTATTCTGTATGTACAGTCCAGATTTCTGCCTGCATGCTCTGATCAAAGTGTGCTGATGCAGGCCACCTCAGGACATTGATTATATTTCTGCAGACATACAGCACATTGCAGTGTGGGTGGAGAAACAAGTCAATAAGGCAGAGGGGAGAGTGGTTAAGGGGTTTCCTTTTGAAAACTGGAAGAGACCATATAGGTGCACTATCAGGATCCATCACATGCTGCAATCTGAAGGAACCCCCATTCTCCTAAATCATGCACTCTCACTCAGGTTTTCTCCTGTTGTTCCAAGAATAGAATTTCCCAAACAACCTCCCTCTATTCTCCCTGACGCTTATTTTGCACCTGTCTTCCAAACATGTACTCTTTTCAAGATTGTAAAGGCAAATTTTACATGACGTTATTATACCTATAATACCTCAAAAGCATTTTAACCTTAGACCCTTAACGTCCACCCCATCACCTGACACTGTAGATGGAGGGTTATGGGTGTTAATGTAAATGTCTGGCTGAGAGTTTAGGTTACATACAGTGAACACCAGGCCTACACACCATCTCTTACACATCCCCTCTAAAATAGCCAAACTAGCTCCTCACTACAGTGTCAACAGATACAGATTTAGCACTGGACAAGTTACAATTATTTTTTGCAAGCAACTAGTACTGCCATCCCAGGAGACCAAGAAAACAGATTTCAGTGTCTTTCAGGGCATTAGAAGGTGACAGGAGGGATGGCTAAGAGGGACCACTGTTGTTGTTTTCTTTTTTATTTATCACTGAACAATCTAGAAAAAAAGCTGATACGGTGTAACCTTGACACAGAGTCCAGGCCAGCACTGAAATATATTTTCTTCCCTTACATATTCCCTTATATATACACAGTATATCCTGCTCCCAGCTTCAGGCTGACGATTTTTGTAGCTACAACATTAGAGAAAGAGTCCCTGCAGACTGGCTGACAGTGGGACACCAAACAACAAAGCAACACTTATTTCACATATAACATACACGTGTACTGTAATGTATACCATATAACATATAATAAATAAACATTAAACAGCATAGGCTGCATGCTTGTGAAAAAAGATTATATGGAAAATGAGAAAATGTTTCATACTTCTGTGCAGAAGCCATTACGGTCCTATGAGTGTCTATCTATCTGAGCATGTGCGTCTCTGCTCTGAGTTATGTGTCTAATGTGGTATGGATGACTGAGTTTTTCACATAAGTAATGAAGTACAAACGTTACAGAAACGTTGTGCTGCAATGAATCACTGCAGATAAATCTTTCACGAGTGTCG
Organism: Gadopsis marmoratus; assembly: GCA_036023855.1. Classification (NCBI taxonomy): domain Eukaryota; kingdom Metazoa; phylum Chordata; class Actinopteri; order Centrarchiformes; family Percichthyidae; genus Gadopsis; species Gadopsis marmoratus. The sequence continues at coordinate 63,083 of JAVQJF010059422.1, forward strand.
ACAACATTTAGAACGTCTTTTTCACATTCTGCTTTGGCTGCTGTCTCTTCCTCTTTATCGCGCTCACTCTCATTCCTCACTATTTCCTTCAATGAGCACATTTTTTCTCCCTGTACTCTTATTTAATTGCCGTCCTCTTTTCCCCTTTTTCCATTACCTCCACCAATCTTCTCTGGGAACTCCCCCCTCCACTCCTCTTCTATTTTAGGTGGCTGCACCTGTCACTATCACATTCCCTCCTTCTGCTGACCAGCAGATACTTAGAGGTCTCACTTGGAGATACTTGGAGGTCTGCCTTGGAGAAAGAGAAAGACTCTCTTGCTCACATGGAAGACATTAAGCACAGGAGAACTAGCTGGTAACTTCTACATTTGAAAAAAAAGCAAAAAAGACAAGCAAAGTACATTTGAGTTACTAAAGTAGGAAAATGAGAGGACAGGGATTGTGCTTGACCATTCAAAAGTCTCTTGAATTTCGGCAACACTGATAAGAGAATTAGGGTTAAGCTCTTGACAATGGCTACACAAAGATCTCTTTTGATGAGGTTGCTAAGAAAAATGTAGCTTGATGAGAACAATATCTACTAAATAGCATGAACATGTTTCTATATTTTATAATTTTCATTCACAACTAAGCATACTCTAGGCTTCAACGGGGATCATTCACAAATTATATTCTAAGAGAAACAATTATTGAATCTCACTGACATGTAGTGTTTTGACAGCCTACACACACTGTCTTCATGCCCCTCCAGCTCAGATAAACTGCTACAAACTACCAGACGTCAAACATTAAAACACACTCTACCCGAAGAACGATAAGTCTGGCAGACAGGAGCAATTCAAAGGAAAAAGCTGTTATAAATAAATTATTTTAGCTGGCCTGGATCCAAAATCCATCCCTCTGAAAAAAGTCTTTAAGAGTAAGTAAAGTACTTTCCTGACCAGCAGGCCTGTTTAAAACAGATGCGTGTTCCAATAATTTAATATAGGAGTGAGTTAAAGTGCAGAGAGAGATTTATTGTGCAAGAAAAGCAACATCCCATAGTCCAAATGAAAACAGAAAATAGGATTGAAAAAACATTGAGGCAAATACGAGGGACACCTCCAGTCCATCCAAGGAAATGTTCACCAACTTACATTCTGCGGACCGTTGAAAGGAAGAGTTCAACCTAAACACTAAACTACAGAACCTCCCTGGAAGGTCCCAAAGCGCACAAAGTTAATCTTCATAGTTTCATCTCAGCCTTCGCTCAAACCTATTTAGTTAATAAGATCATGTTTCTACAGCTCTGACTAAAATATTGTCGGATGTTGCCTCCAGCCAAACGACTGCACTGTGGATCCAAAATAGTCCAATATTTACCTCATCATCTCCAACATTTTCCTCTCTGACAAAACTCCGGCTGCACACACATTCTGGAAGATTTTGGCATCTTGGAACAAGCCATTGTCAGTGAGAAATGATGAAGTAAACATTGGGCATAGACTTGTTTAGCTAGAAAGCACTTCATGCTGCACTAGCTTCTAACGGTCTTTAAAAAGGTCCACACAAGTGGTTTTGGGATGATTTAGACTAGTGACTACAAAACACATCAACTTTACATCACTGCCAGCCATTTTGAAAGCCAGACCGTTCCAGAAAGCTGGTTTCCAATCTTTTCTGAACACAATATTCATGCATTAGTAGACGTTTGAAACTTGCCTTAATGTCATTTATCACAATAACCATTAAGAGAAGTAAAGCACTGCGGACCTTTACCAAGTGCCCGGCAATGATAATGTAATGGTGACACATATTAATGTGGACGTGATTACTGTGTGATTAGTTAAGGGGCAATTTGAATGAGTTGGTGCTCGGACCAAACTCATTAAAGAGGAGTTTGACTGACTTGAATTTGAACTAGTACTCAATGTCTACAATCCACCTCACCTGGACGTCGTTGACCTATGAGCGGCCACATGGACAGGATGGTGGCGCAAGGAACCGTCATGCAGAAAAGTTGCCTAAATCCTTGACAGAGATAATCACTGAGCCTCTGCCGCAAACACACACACACACACACACACACACAGCAGTTTGAATAACAGTTATGTCATTTTGCTTCTGCAGAATCTCTCTCTCTCTGTTTGTCTCGTGCCTGATAGAGCAGACAGACCACCTGTTTATTGTGTAAACTGCTGTGACCAAAGACCAGACTAACAGGTGCTGTGTGTGTGTGTGTGTGTTTGGGTGTGTGTATTGCTGCGTGTGTTTGTTGTCCCGCTGTGGACGTGTTCATCTCCCGGGCTCAGCACTTCTAAAGCCGTGTTTCGCACCCTCCCCACCCCCCTCACCCCTGTCCGTCATCTGCCGCCATCCCAAAAACTGCTGCTACCATAGTTCACGGTGTGTGTGTGTGTGTGTGTGTGTGTATTTGTGTGTGAAAGAAAGAGAAAGAGACTGGGCAGAGACCGTTGGGATATAAAATGGGGGGAGACTCTGTGTCTCTGTGCAAATAAACAGCAGCTCAACAAAATAAAATATCTATCACAGTTTTGGGTTTCCTCAGTCAGTGTCATCTCAGCTGCAGGAGCAGAAATCAGCATCCCAGCCTGATCTCACAGAATAAAAAGAAGCAATCCAGGCATGATAGTATATAACACTCCATAGGGGAAACAGAAATGACGTGTTAGAGAAAGAAGAAGAGGGCGAGACAGTGACGGAAAATGCGTTTGAATTTTGTCACCTGGAAGAGGAAGTGATGTAGACGGCGAATGTTTGTCCGGTCTGGTCAAGGATAGCACTTCCTCACACATTTGTTTTTGTTTTTTTTAAATGACTACCAAAATGATTTGTATAATGCTCTTTGCTAATTAAACAAAAAAAGATGTGAGATAACAGTTTTTGGTAATAGAGCTTAACAAATGTGGGTATTGTACCAATTTGGAAGTCAATGCAAAACTGACCTGGCTATCAGAACCCAACCATAGAAAGTACTGCCTGCAAAGTCATTGGCATCCAATAGCCGAGTGGTTAAGACGCAAACCATACAACCTCAACATGCCCAGTCCAGCCAGGGACCTCTGTTGTGTGTCAGCCCCCACTCTCCATCTTTGGTGTCTGTATCTGTCAGCATACACCCAATTTTGTTGAAAATTGAAAGTCTACATCTAGACACCTTTTAACCTGCAAATCACCAAATCAGTGGAACAATACAGTGCGGACAAAGGTTACTACTGCACAAATGCCACAATTCAGTCACAACAATGAATCTCTGTTAACTTGACACGGACAGAGACGCACACCCACACCTCCCAAAGGATGTTGGCAAGTAGGACACGGACTCCTCTGGTTTCTCCCTCCAGAGCTTGTGCACTTATAGTGGCACAGCACACTATTAAAAGAAACTGCTGTTATAGACTGGAGCTTGAATACCCCTTCAAACTCACTCTTCTGTGCGATTCACACCAAAAAAGGTCCGTCGCCAGAAGAGAAACGGCGTCATTGTATGAACTCTGGGTTACCTGATGTACAGTCTCATGTGTTTATAGCGCAGTGAGCACTTTCAGCAGTCTCTGGCTTTTTATAAAGAGAAAAGGAATGACTGCTGGCTATTGCAAGCTAAGCCGATCCCTTGACAGCTAATGTGGGGGCTGAAGTGCTTGCGGGGTGTGTTTTTTTTTGTTTTTTTTAAATGGAGGGGGTTGAATACTATATACCTGTAGTTCAACAGAGGGCATCCACTTTGTTTGAGTGGAGAGAGAATTCAAGTAACCTTCTACTGTACAGCAGGTGGCAAGGCTAAGCCCCGCCAGGGCGAGTGTAGACTGTACCACTATTGCAGCCACAATGCGATCACTCAGCGTTGTATGAGTCACAGGCCCGGGCCATATTAGAATAACACAATAAAACCCAGAATAGAATAGAGCAGTACTGCTGAGTAATCTGTGTGTGCGGCCTTTTGTGATGTGTAAACGATCACTGGAGATGTGTTGAAGAAGACCAAAAATGCATTTCCCTGCGTTCCCCATCTGTCACGCTGGTAAGGATCCAGCATTTAAAGCATGGATCGTCAAATAGTGGCCCGCGGGCCACATCCGGCCCGCCAAAGCTCCCCGCAGAATATTAATGAATTCAGAAAACGTGAGGAGGAAAAAAATGCATTCCGGTGTTTAGAATATCTAGCAATTTGTTCTTACAATATTAACGCAACCCCAAAAACAATTGAGATGGACATGATTTTACTAAGAATGGTTTACCAACCGCAAATATGTGCGTTCGACCCGCATATATTTGGACGTTATACATCTAAAGGCATTATAAATCTAAAGAAATTATAAATCCATCTGAAATACATTTAGTTAATTTAGTTAAATTACATTTCTCCTCTGACACCAACTTCTTAACATCGAGCTTGACAGCTGTCAGGCTTATTCGCAAGCAGCCCTCCAAAGATTGGTTTGACAGTCAGTTATATAGATATATTTTTTTTTATTATTTGAAAGTCCGGCCCCCACAGTATCTGCTTAGAAACATTCTGGCCCTTGGACAAATGTAGCTGATGACCACTGATTTAAAGGGTCTAATCTCCTCTTCCTCGCTTGTCTTACTATTATGCAAAACTCCCACGAGGAAAGAGAAACCCTACACGCAGTAACATTGCATCGCCTTACTCCCAAACTCACACCCCCACAGCTTTTTCTTCTTTTTTGGAGGATTCCCAGCAGGGGTGACAAACAAGTAGAATAACAGAGAAAAGGATGAAAATGAAGGGCCTGACAGGATTACACTGCTATCCTTTATCTCAGCTCCTTCCTCAAATAGACAACAATAGGTTTCTCAGACTGCAGGAACAACATGGTCACAGTTACTTTGACAGGGGAGGGGGTCAGCCCGAATAACCTTCTGTACAGTTTGTGTGTTTGTTCCATCATTACACTTCTACAGAATGGAGTTTCTTAACAACACCAATACAGGTTTATATGAAGTTAACCTAACATAAAAATCACTGTTGATATTTGAGTCCCTAGTGAATTTCTGCGAAGCAAATGTATTGTGTCAGCAGTTTCCACATGGCGACCCGACAATAGCCCTTCCTCCTTGGTCACAGTGAACACAGTCATGCAGTTAAGAAGCATGTTTTGGATGATGTGCTCACTTTGAGCAAACATATCTTAAACATAATTCTTCCTCATTGCCCTGGGATTTTACCAGAAGGCTAGCTATCAATATACAGTCAAATGTACCAAAATGTGCCTAGCTTTGGGCTCACACAGCCTATTTTTCGTGAAAACAGAAATGACATAAATTTGCTTTGTGGGGTTTTAAATATATTTTGTCGGGATTAATCGTGCACAATCCTCTAGAGTCCATGTTGAGCTATTATTACAAGTTGTGCTAACAAGTAACACAAATGTTGGTTATCCTAAACTAGACACCATGGTGTGATAAAATGGTGTCACATATTTTCAAAGGATTTCATAAAGTTGTTATAAATTAAATGGAATGACTCCTAGAAGAAATGTTGCGAAGGGCTGAGCTAAACCCCTGCTGAATGGTGAGCCTCCATGGCAGGCTATGTGACTGTAAAAAGATAATATCAGGTGAATATCTGACTGCGGTCTGCTGCCCCAGCTGGCCCAGGTGAGAGGAACTCTGGCCCCCACACTTTCACCACGTTCACCACACCTCCCACCTCCAATATAACCCAGGGAAAATCCCCAGCAGAGAGAAACAGCTGACTCACACAAAGCCTCCCATCACTGGCTTCTAATTAAAAGACTGATAACACAGACCATTTGGTGGAGGCCTTAATCCAAAGCACCACAAACACTTACATTTTTAGCCCCGTATCCCCGGCGGGGATTGAACCCCTGACCCCGACAGTGTTAGTGTCAAAGATAAATCCATTGAAGTGCACAAGTCATTAATAATTCACACAGAGCTGCATTGTTTTTTCCTTTTGAAGTGTTGGCGTCTAATAGTTTCATCCTAACTGAGCCTCTTGAACCAAAGGACAAAACCCACTGAATGCATTCAAAGCAATTCATTTGCCCGTTTCTGAATGGAAGAAAACAAAACATACTGTTAATAGTTGTGTAACAGCTGTGTTGCTCTGTAATGCCGTCTTGTGGATATTGTGAGCTCACTCCACAAGCTTGACAGGACTCTTGACCCGTCAATATGGTTTGCTTGTGGTCTTTCTGCATGCCGTTGTCTGGGCTCCTTTTGCACTTGAACTATTATTTCACAGCTAACTAGATTAGTAGTGCCAGTTAGGAAAACATGGTGGCGATGGCTGCAGTAAAGAAGAGCTCCACGTTCACAGAAAAGCATCTCACTGTGGAGATTCTGTTGCTGCTCTTCTCACAGACTAAACCAAGTTAGCAGGTATGAGTCTCCTGTCTGAGGGTTTTTCAACATCACCGATACATAATCGTCGATGGAAACAGAGCCTGGCAATAATTCAGCATCATTGCCGCCCAATTGTATCGTGGGATTCCAAGCAACGTGACTTTAAAAGAGGTACTGCACCGTTAAGCCTGTTTTTCAGCTATAAACTAAATGACATGACTGTATTGTGGTGAAACACATTAATGATGGAGTTAATATTGACATGCCTTACAAAACGTTGAAAAATTGGCATTTCATGGGTTGAAAATGGCAAAGCACGCCATCTGCTGCTTTAAATCAGCCCTAAACCTGCGAGGCCAATGCTGACATGGGAGTCAACCGGTTGGGACCTGTCTACGTCATGAACTTTATATAAAAAATGTCTCCTGGTCCACACGCCACGAGGCCACGCCTCCTACAGCTGTTGTTCCCTCGCTCGTTGCAGTTAAACTTTAAACTTTCTGGGCGAGAGGGAGAGAGCAGAACGTGAGGGTGGAGTTACACTGTAAGAACCAACACAATGAGTTATTAAAGTTTCTGTTTTATAAGGGTGAAGAGTTTTGTCTCGTGCAATGACCAACAGTAGTTATCGACATTGGTTGTCGATTTTTTCGGGGTCATGCACCCCTGAGTTTGAGGCTGTGAAGTGGATCTCTCTGCACTGATGACTGTGTGTCGGCTTCTCCCAGGAAGACACGCAGCCTTTGGCCAGCTGTCCCCCTGCAGGCTCTGGGTGGCTTGTTGCTCTGCTCCTCACCCCACACCGACAGGCTCTACTTTCCTCAGATATAAATAGATAACGATGCTAACAGATGCACCAGCCCGTCTATCTGTCCGTGCTCACACGCACGCACACATATGCACACATACACTGTTACCCGCATATCCATAAGCCCAGAACATTCTGGTAGTAATATTGAAGAGATTGGGGCGAGACGACGCGCAGTGCATTCTGAAAAGGTCCAAATGTGATCCCGTAATGTAGGTTAACAAGGCTAGATTTCTGTGCTCACAAGAGATTAAGGGAATCAATTACCAAGTTTAAAGAGAGCGACTGATAAGCGGGTCATGGCACATTCAGGGCAGCACAAAAATAGTCAACTATATACAGAAGCGGGCATTGGCTCTGAGAACTGCAACTACAGATGTGGCTGAAATATCTAATGCGAGAAGTGAAAAAGTGATCAAAGTGGAGAAACTGTGAAACCAGTAGACACTGAAGGAGCAGTGAAGTTGATGCTGGGAGATCATGAGTCAATTTTAGACACTTTTTAGACACATAAAAAAAAAATCTAATTTCTTTTTTCGCTGTTCTCCCCTTCTCCAGCCCCAAACCTCAAAAACTCCTCTCCAGCTGCCAGTGCAGGTTAGCCTTCCCAAAAAGGAGAGTAAGCAGGACTCACCGTTCGCAGGAACTGAATCTCCTCCTCTCCCTCTCCCCCTTCTGCCATCCTTCGCCGAGGGTTATTCGCAGCTCCTCGGGAGAAAAGAGAAAATTCTTCTGTTTTCTCTCTTCGGGATTTGGATTTTTTTTTTTTTTTAAATCTCCTTTGCTACGTCCCTCCCTCTCTCTCTGCGCCTCTCTCCTTCCTTTCTTGTTGCTGTACCTCTCTCTCTCGCTCTCTCTCTCTCGCTCTCTCTCACTCTCAGTGTCTCTCACTCTCAGTGCTGGTGTGTGTGGGTGTGCTGGAGGACAGCATGAGTCCTGTGGCTCTCACGGTGTTGTGAGAGAGAGTGACTGGAGGCGAGGCTCTCCCCCGGCTCCTCTTCCCTCTCTCCTTGCATCCACCAACCGCAGATGGAGGGAGGGAGGGAGGGAGGGATGGTGGGTGAGGGAGGGGCAGACACCTTGTTACACATTTACACGGCTTCCCATCACACCGTGCCGCCATGTTTGTAGAAGTGGGCCACTCCTTCACACACCTCCCTCCCCTCCTTCCACTTGTCCGAGGCTATAAAAAGAAAGGGGGGTAAGGACTAGACTTTTGGGAGTGTGCAGTGAGAACAGGTGCGCGCACACACACACCTTAACTCTTCAAAGTGAATAAGTCAGCTACACTGTGCAAAAAAAAAAACCTTCAGAATTGGGTGAATGAGTGCGTTAACGCTGCATTAGCTGCTCTGCACACAAAGGCAGTTATCTGGGAAATTCAGACATCTGTATCACCCGACAGTTAGCTGATGAGGTTGCATCAGCTTAATGTTGTGATATGTCTTCTCAGATGCACAGCATTGGAGTAAGGACAGGTTATCGTGGCCTCTGCAGGAGTAAGTCAGAACAGACTTATGATGGGGGGTTTGTACAGCGGTACTCTGTGAGTCTAAATACTAAACTTACAATATGAATTGAATTGTGCAAATTCCCGAAAACTTGGTTCCAAATAATTCAATACTTGTGGCATTATATAACCATCCTTAGCTTAAAAGCTCAAGATTTTAGCTCATCTGCTTGATCGGGACTGTGTGAGTGTGGTTTGATCAGATTTGACTGATTCATGTTCTTATACTGTAAGAATGGAACTACTTTTTCCAACAACAGCCCCACTTTAAACGCACTTTAAACGAGTGAGGAAACAGTTTAAAAACCCAAAGGGAGTAATAATTTCACAATGATGTGATGCAGAGAACTTTCCATTAAAAGCAGCGCCCAGTGAATGTTTGGCATTTTTTGCTCAATATTGGACTTTAAAATTAACATAGCTGTTGACTCATTCCCTGTTGATTCTAAGCAATTAAATTAATAACAATTTCAGCTTAGTTTACCATTATCATTCATTTTGTTTCATCACTCTACAACTGGCAATTATATAATTCATGTTGTCACCTAATTCATCAGATAATCCCAATTTAAAAACGGCCTATATTGGCACATTCAGTGCAGTGGACACCACTGATGCTTTTTACAGTCCAATAAACAATAGGATGGGACGCTTTGCAGACATTATGACAGGTTATTAATTAGCCCAGTGCACTTTCATACTTTCCCATAAAACTTTAGATTTCATGCTTCAGTGTTGAAGTAGTAAAGGTCTTAGCTGCACTAAGAATAGTAATTCATTACTACCATATTCTTTTTTAACACCCTGGTCTCTTAACTGTAGTAATCTCTCTGTCAACAGTCTACATTTCTGTGGTTCCTCTCTGCAAGAAAAATCTTGGTGGTGATTTAAATGTCTTAATGACCGGCTATGAAACAAAACGGGTCATTCATTTGAAATACTTCACCATAAAAACATTATCCTAGTGATCTTTTTCCTTTTATTTTATTTATTTGGTGTCAGCAGAGGGATTCTTTCTTTTTTTTTAGGGGGGGGGCGGCAGGGAAGTGACTATTCAGCAGAAAATTTATATCACTCATCATTCATCAATAATCTATCAAGTCAAAAATGCCAAAAACATTCGCTGGTTTCAGATTCTCAAATGCAAGGATGTGCTGCGTTTCTCTTATATATCATTGTAAATTGAACACTGCACTGTTGGTCGGACATAACAAGCATTTTGAAGTGGTCATCTTGAAATCTTTATATGCATCTTTATATTTTTTTCTTCTTATTTTAGAGACCAAAAAAAATTAAGAAATCTTAATAATATTTATCTTGCAGCCTTAGTTTAAAAATAAAAAAAAAGTCAAATTAATTTAACTGATTATTAAAAAGGGTCCGTTCAGCTTCCCCGTCAGCCTCCTCGCAGCCTGAATAAAACCCCCTTAGGTCTTCTTACACCTTGACACAAAATGGCCAATGCATTATGAACAGACAACGTACCAGGACATATTTTTTTGCAGACTACAAAAAATCGCCTAATGGCAGGCCACAGACGCCATCCTCTCTGAAAACCGCAGCTCAGTCTGGGCAGAATGATGCATCCCTGCAGGAAACAGTGTCAGTGGCACACCCCTCTTGGTCACGTCAGGCAGCAGGGATGCACCAGACAGAAAAGCTGGAAGGAAAAACGGTGAGGTGCCTGCAGACACCCTTACCTCCTCAGCCTCCATCTGGCATCCTTCAGCATGCTCTCCTCCTCGCCCATCTCTCCCCCCCAACCCCGCCCCCCCCTACACACTGCAAACGCGCCTGGCAGCGTATTAAGATGTTCTGGGACGCCGCTCGCCAGGATGCAAGTTAAAGGAGTCGGAACGAGTCGCCTCAGAGAGTAATTCGTTCATTTTGGCCGCGCATGCGCATTGCGCGACACTCATAACGTATGCGTTTCGGTTTGTCCTCACGTGACAGCCGCACGGGCTCAGGAGGTCCATTATTTCTTCAAATCTAGACTCGGTTCTATTCCTTGATCTGGTTTAACCGCTAGATCTGGGAGCTAGTCAACAGCAATTATTGAAATATGCCACCAGAACAGACACATGAAGGTAATAGTAACTATGGTGTTTTTGATTTCCCTTACAGAATACTAGTTAACAAATCCGATGGGCATGGTGGGATAAAATAATAATAGTACATATTAATAATAATAATAATAATAATATCTCTGGCATTTTGCTAACTAATGTAGCATTCGTGATAACTTTGTACAGCTTCACATCTAGATACGGTCTTGAAATTGTCTTTTGTTTCAGACAAAGAGCAGAGAACAGAAGCTGTACAAGCAGCACCTTTCTGCTGTGATGTTGAAGTCACTAATGTCAGTACAACACACCAAAGAGAATACACCGTTTTGTCCAGGAAATATTGGGACTACTGAAATGATTTTGAACGTGCGCCTGCCAAAACTACTTTTTACCATAACTTTAATTATGGTATTTCCTCAGATTGTGCTCTTTATTTAGCTGAACTGCAGAAGGTGCCAGGCCTTTATCTGAAGCGTGCTTGTATTAGAGGCCGGCCTTTGTTTCTAATTCCCTTCGTTTGATGAGTAGAATTGGTCATATTTTAGCAGGAAGCGTCGTTTTGATCCGGCCCTGTTCAACCTGTCACAGTTACCTCATCACGCTGCTACTCGACACGTCCTGTGTCCGTTTCAGTGGACAGAAACCCTTAATGTCTTAACAAGCCTTTAATTGCGTAACATGTGCAGGAGACGTGTGGTGGAAAACGAATTGGCCCGCAAAGTTCCCGTGCGGCGCTCGAGATGCAGCTGCTGCCATCTTGTGGCGCTTGTACGTTACTACAACGTACAGTTTGAGGCGTAAATTTGTTTTATTTAAGGAAATTCCTAAGTGATCAGAATCAACATTGTCATGCCATTGTCATCCATCATTATAACGCCATACCTGTCATTATTATGCGTGTCAATTACAGAGTGTTATTTTAAGACAACAACAACAACAACAGCAGTGTTATTGTAACACAACAACTAGGACGAACTGACAAGAGGAACACGGGAAGCGGACCGGCGCCTCAGCAAAAGTGCCGGCGTTCATTTCCCGGCGTTGACCAGAGAGTGAAGCCGCGGTGCTTTTTTCACTAGGTGGCGCTGCGGTAGCGCGGCCACCACTTCCGAGCGTGAGTTTGCATTATAAGCGAATATACATATACAGTATACCAAGCCTCGTTGTCTGTTCCTTAACCTCTTAGTTTGAAGGCGTTTGAGGGACGTTTGCTGTCCCGTACTTGGTATTGCAGAATAAATAGCGCGGCCCAGGTTAAAACTGCCTTCGGCAAAGTGGCAATATTGACTCATTTGATCCCCGCGGGCTGATACTCTCCGCTTCTGGGCGAGATTCTGTCAAACAGAAACCTGTGACTGGTCGTGCATCACTGGACGTAATAAAAGAACGTCGCGGTGATTCAGCCGCAGTGACTCGTCGCCGTCGTCATTGTTGCACAAACAAGGAAGCGTGAAGCCGACGGAGGATCACGTGACTGATACTAAAAATAGGAAACGCTTACTTTGGCAATGTTTTGACGAAATACATTTTTTTTGTTGTTTTTTTTTGTTTTTGCATTTTTAATTGGTTTATATTTATTTTTTTTAAAGTCGTTGCATTTTTATTTGGTTTGTTTATTTTAACAACTCCTCGGAAATGTGTCCAGTCTTAAAAGATACGTCTCGACAAAAGACAAACTATTATGTTGCAGCTTATTATGGTTTGTATTGTGTTTTGAGGTACCTGTATGTGGGCCGTTTGCCGTAAAGGGGACGTTGACCAATGAAACGACGCGCCCGCGCCCCCTGCCAGGTAAACAGGAAGTAGCTCCGCCCCGCAGACAGACACCTGAACAAGGTTCCTGCCGGAGTCCCGCGGACAGGCGGCGCGTCCTGCTCACACAGACACACAGACAGACAGACAGACATATGTGAACAACTCGGCCGGAGGCCTTTGTCTTAAAAGTCACTACAGCACCTTTATCTTGGTTCTGGATCCGGTTTCCTGCCGTAGACTCGGTGACAAACACCAGTGTCCGTGTGTCGGTGTGTCGGGGCCTGCTGGGTCACTTCGGAGAAACACGCCAAGGAAGTAAAGGGGGTCGGCTGTCTGAGGGCGTTTCGGTTTTCACTTGGTCAGCCTAGTCCAGGTGTGGACCCCTGATGGACTACATGGACAGCGGACTGAGATACACCCCAAACTCGGTAAGAAACCCGCACTTCCGCACTCACACGTATCCGACGCGCCGCGAGTTGGAGGCTCCGTTTGGCCTCGGAGACTGTCGATGGGATGGAAGGGTTTGGGCTGTGGGCCCTTTTAGAAGCTGTTGGCCCTTTTAGAAGCTGTTGGCCCTTTTAGAAGCCGCTGCTGCTGCTGCTGCTGCTGCAGAGGCAAACCGAGGAGACGTGAACACGCGCGGGCGACAGGTGGAGGACGCGGACCTGCAGGTGGAGATGGAGGTCACACGGACAGGTGGGGTCACCTCCATCACACCGCCGAGCCGGAAGACAACCATGGAGATAAAGTTTAAAATAAAAGAAACAATGGTATTAGTTTTTTATTTAAAGTGTCCCCTTCTTTTAGTTTCGTGAGAGCAGAGCGCCTCCACCCCATCCTGCCAACAAACGCGCCTGAAGAGGCGGCCACCTTTTTTTCTGTTACATTATTTCCAAGAATTTAACACAATGGGGGGGGGGGGGTGAGCCATCTTCCCATAAATAATATTCCCATAGATAATATTCCAACACCCTTCAACCTTAAACCCGACTCCAAGCTTTCGATAAACCCTTTTTTTTTTCCTCAAATAGATACATAGATAATCTCGCCGGGATGCTTGACATGAAAACACTTGGGAAGCTCACTGAGCCTCGTCGTTGCGAAGGTTCTCAGAAAGAAGGAAGCCATCGTGAATTCCTCCAGGAACCTCCGCCCTGTTGTGACTTGTTCGACTGAGTCCCTATCTCCTGTAGCCTGGCATCTGCTTCCAGATTACTCCACAGCACGGTGATAAATGTAAGGCCTTATGTGAAAAATGCCCTTCGGTCTCAGAGGATTTGTCCTGCAGGGCAGAACGCAGCAGACGTGGATGGAGGCATGTTTTGGCCATTTGACAGTGAGGCTGGGTAATAATATAATGCTATTTTAAACGTATTATGTTTACATGATGCGTATTCAAATGAATATTTCTGAATAAGAAGCAAATTGCTGTTAAAGATTGGCAGAATTTGACATTTGACATTTGAAGGCATGTCAATTGAATATTTCAGAGTTTTGTGTAACACTTTTTTTTAAATGACGATGTTGATTGAACCATGTAGGTGCTGAGAAGCTGCTTACAAGCTCACTGAAGATTCTCACTTTCATTTCAGGCTCAGCGAAGAGAGAATATTTACAGTTGTGGTTCATTTGCAGAGTTGATGTGTTTGCCGGGAAAACTTCATTTATAGCTTCCAAGTAGATGGGGTGTAATGCCATCATCTCTCGGTTTCTTAATTTACAATCTATTTTGCAGCTTTTAACTTTTAAACAACACAGCGGGACGTGGATGCACGATGCATGTTGTTTGGTTAATAAACGAAACAGAAATACTAGGAAACTTGAAGGGCATATCTGTTGCACAGACAGATATGTGCCTCAATGAGCCTCTTTTTTTTAAATGAGAATTGGACAATGACAAATGTAATTACCTTCTCTTTGACAGTAATTCAACACACTACATTTTACAACAGCTGCTGATAATAATGTTTGCCGTGCAGTGTAATCCGTGAGTATCAGGCTTATATAGGTGGAAAGAAAGTGTTAAAACAGTTAATGGTGTCGCAGATTGCCCTCCTGTAAGCTCCTTGTAATTGTAATTCCAATCATTCTTGAATTTATTATAAACATCCCAAAGCTTTTAAGATTTGTTGGCTCGTCTTTCAGGGTCCTTTTTTTTTTTTTTCTTCTTCTAATTTCATACTACAGTACAGCGAGCGCTGACAGAAACCTGTTGTGTTCCTCTTCACTTCTGCGAGTGCTTTGCTCCCAGCAGGTTTGACAGGATTTTACGTGGTGATACCATTGTACTAACTCCCTCCCCCACAGAAGTGTGACTCATACATGAAGGTCCCTTCTAATTCGTTAAAAGTGTCTGGGACGTTCCTAAAATACACCGACTTTACAGTCTGCTGCGGTCACTTATCTTCAGTTGATGATCTCCTCTACTCGGGCAGAAAAAGACAGACACTTACAAACAAAATCGGCAGGTCAGCAATGGAACATCCCTGCAGCTCCGTGTCCACAAATGTCTCCACCTGCTGTGAAAGGGTTGGGGATTGTTATTTGGAGGTTGCTGCTGTTAGCGTGATTTTAATATATATATCTTTCAGTTGTATGTGTTGGTCCTTCATTCGCCAATTCAAATGTCTGTCTGTCTTCTAGGGCAAAGACTGGGACGCTGCTGTCCAGTTCCTGCCAGCATCAGATAACAGAAAGCTTGAGAAGAAAAGCGGTCCAGGGAAAGTCGGGGCTGTGATCGGCGTGGTGGTCTTTGTTGCTGTTATTGCGCTTATGACCGGACTGCTGGTCTGGCATTTCCATTGTAAGAATCCCTTCATACATATTAAGTAGATTGATGGGACACAACAGCAAACAGTTAACGAAAAGTAGTCTGATCACAGTGGAGGTGGGTAGCGTCAATCACGCAATCTGGCAGTTAGCATGCTGTCAACATGAGACGAATAATGGAGCACAAACCTGCAGAATATGTTGTTAAACAGTCTCCGCAATCGTGATGGCCGGTAGCCTGAACTTATCAAGATTAACATTTTTCACAGTTCCAAAGTAACTAATTAACCAATATGGCATCTACAGTGCGTACAGGGCTGACAGGTGCTGCAGTAACTGGCAAGCAACCTCATTTGTCTCGCTTTTCTAGCAGGCTGATTTAGCAAATGTTTTTTTAAGCTAAAGTCCTTTTTTTATGACGTGTTAAAATTATTTTGTGGCTAAAAAGAGAACGCGTACAGCTGCTGTTCTCCTTTAAGCTACTTCTGATAAAACAAAAACGCATAAGCATTTACGTTTTTGATAAATCGGGAAATGTTCTCGCGCAAGTTAGAGTTCAGTGCACCATTATTCTGTTTTGATCCTTTGCACCTGCAAATGATTGAAAGCTAGAAGGAGATATTAAAGCTAGATCTGTTGAAACAAGTACAACTGAGGGATTTGAAACTTCGCAACTCAAAAGATGGCAGGAAAGAATATTAGTGGCGTTAAGAAATCCAAAATCGGATGAAAAGCCACAGCACTAACACACAAAAACAGGGCGACAAAGTGAGAGTGTGTGTCTTCAGCGCCGTCTGTGTGATCCTGCAGTTCGTAAAGATGTGTGGGTCAAGAAGATGTACAGCGGCTCCATGCGGATCACCAACCAGGTGTTTGAAGATGCTTACGAGCACTCCAACAGCTCCGAGTTCAAGGCGCTGGCGAAGCAGGTGGTTTCACAGGTAAGGCTGTGGCTCAGGCCTCCACACCACTGCCCTGTCTTCAAACATTTTATTCATCTGCGTGTCACCAACTGCTTTTTTTCCTTCTTTTTTTGGGGGGGTCTTTTCAAACAGCCTCCACTAACGCACTGTTGTGAATTTGCTCCCGTCTCTTTCAGCTTAAAGCCATCTATTCCAAAAGTTCACAGTTGAACAAATGCTATGTTGGATCTACAGTTCAGGCTTTCAGGTACGGCAGTGAAGTTGGAGTAATAAGGCGTTTATAATACGGTATTGAATAAAAGACCAATAAGAGCCTGATATATCTGTCCAACCATTTTAGGATAGTGACATTTAGGTTTTTACGTTGCTCCACCTCTATATTATTTAACTTTGTCTCATTGCTCCTAGTGAAGGCAGCATTGTTGCCTACTACCTGTCTGAGTTCAGAGTCCCTGCGGGCCAAGAGGCAGCTGTCGACAACGCCATGTCTACAGTGGGCAAGCTGGTGGACAAAGACCAGCGTACCCTGCACAGACCTGGCAACTTGCTGGTCTTTGAAGATGTGGAGTCTTCAGGTAAAGTCAAAGCATCTGTTTGTGATTTCAGTCCATGTCCATCATGCTTATTTGCTTGTGGTAGAATCAGTTGTGGACTTTTTCTGTTTTGCTGTCAATATAAATATAAACCTAAGGTCATTCTTTTTGTGTTTCATCTCACAGCAATTGATCCCCGCATGGTTTCTACGTCATTCACCGGTAAGGGCTCAACATGCATCTATTATTTCTTCTAGAGTTATCAACTCATCTATATGCATAGAAAACAGTAAAAAGCATGTTGAACACATAGTTCATGGGGTTTGGATCATATTACCAAAGCTGGGACCATTTATTGATTACTGTCTGCTGTTACTTGTTATGTTAGAACATTTTTCTGGAATATAGTCATATTGGCAGACAACAAATAGGTTTTTATTTGCAGTTTATCTTTCTAGCCAGCATGAAGGAAGAATTCTGTATATTCCTCAGAAAATAACATTCTGACTGGCATGTTGTCTAATCATATTAGGGCATGCAGTTTGTTGTTGCCCCTAATGAGCTTTAAACAGTGTACTGGAACATTGTGTGAAAAGCATGCAAAATATTATTTCTCTATTAAATTGGCAATTGCATCATTTTAACTTATTTACTTTTAGTCCATTTCATCATATCCAAAACGAAGCCGAATGTGAACGCCACTAAAAGTCATTGTTTCTGTCTCAGGTACCTTTTCAGAACATACAAAGCCCGATAAGGATCAGGTGATCCAGTCCCCTGGCTTCCCTGACAGTCCTTATCCACCCAACGCCTTAATCCAGTGGCAGCTGAGAGGCGACCCCAGCAATGTCATCAAGCTTGAGTTTGATACGTTACATCTGGAAGACAACTGCAAGAATGACTTCATCAAAATCTATGACTCCCTGGTAGCCATTGAGAGCAGGGCTATGGGAGAGTGAGTCTGCCTCATCTTAACTCAGCTTCAAGCAGATAAATAACTTGCCTGACATCTGCTCTCTTATTTATACTGTGTACTTATAACACACTGTACATGCTTTTAGATTTGGAGAGAGATAACCTTAGCTTGTATATAAGGCCCTCTGCTGGTCAGATGCTGTACTTCTATGTACAATAATACTGTACATAAAGTTGCAGTTGCCTAACATTGGCTGGGTTAAGCCTCATGCTAGAATAATGGGACTTGCAATATGACAGTTTAGTCTAAATCTGGGAACAATCCAGCTGAAAATGTATATAATGAAATGATTAGTGATATTCTTGCAGGAGAGAGATAAAAATAAAATCCAATAAAAATATTTTGTTCTGGAATCAATTGAAGGCAATTAATATGCAATTTAAATGAAACTGAATTATAGCCATCACATCAGTGAACAGTGCATATAGGAAATTTATGTCGTATGTTTTTTGTTTTGTTTCTACAGGATGTGTGGATACCATTTACCTGGTAAACCACTGACCTTTCTGTCTTCTCGCAATGTCATGCTGGTGACGATGACCTCAAATGACAAAAAGGACTACCCAGGTTTTAGAGCAAAAGTCTCACAAATCAAATGGGGAAGTAAAGGTAGGGAGTTAAAGTTTGGGAGAGTCGTGATTGAAGCTCACTTTCAGCTCTTTGTTATGAGCTGCACCATAAATGTTTAATATTTGTGCAAATGCTAACACTAAAATATTTATTAAACAGGTACAATGTGTGGTGGCCAGATGACAGGAGTAGAAGGCAGCTTCTCTTCTCCCAACTACCCAAATTACTATCCTCCTCAAATAAATTGTTCCTGGATTATTGAGGTGAGGATTCGGCACTTGATCGACACACGTCATATGTTTCACACAGGCTTATGTTTACTGCTTTGCTCCTCAGAAGGTCACGTGTCATTTAGTTTTTACTCATCTCTGTCGATCATTAAGGTCCCTGACGGTAAGGTGGTGAAGGTGATGTTCAAAAAGTTCCTCTTGTCTGAGCCCGGGCAGAGAAACAGTAAGGAATGTCCCAAAGACTATGTGGCGGTCAACGGAAAGAAGTGAGTCCACGCTTGTATGTCTAAAAACCACACAGGAATTAAATGAGGGAGCAGAGACGTGAGTGCTTGTGCGTCTCATCCTTAGACTGTGTGGAGAAAAACCCGACGGGACAGTGACAGAAACTAGCAACACCAAAACTATGAACGTGGTGTTTTTCTCCGACGCCTCCTATGTGGACCGTGGCTTTGATGCAGGGTTTGAGGCCATTGATCGCACAGACCGTAAGTGACTCCCAGATAATGATTATTCCTTGACATCAGGCAGGTGTATCTGACATTAACCTTGTCATCCACAGCTTGTCCAACAGAGTTCCACTGCAGAAATAACCGCTGCATTAAGACAGAGCTCAGGTGTGATGGCTGGAATGACTGTGGGGACATGAGTGATGAACTTAACTGCAGTAAGTGCCATTCGTTCAGATTATACTCAGCCTATTAATTAATTTATTTTTATCCACCTTTTCTAATTTGCTACATCGTTGGCACACAAAATGAGTTTAACTGTGTTTTCCTCCAGCGTGTGATCCAAAGGCTATCACTTGTAAAAATGGATTGTGTAAGCCCATCTTCTGGAAGTGTGATGGTGTAGATGACTGTGGAGACCGCACAGATGAGCTGGACTGTGGTAAGATGCTGATGGAGGATGAATTTTAAACAAGCATCGTTAGCCTTTCAGCCAGTTTTGTCATACCTGCCTGCTTTCTCTTGTTTTCTAAGGTGGATGTAAATCTGAACAAATAACGTGTAAGAATAACAAATGTGTTTCTGAGAAGAATCACTGTGACGGCACGGACGACTGTGGGGATGGGTCAGATGAGATCAACTGTCCGAAAAGTAAGTGCAAAACTTTCTCCAGACATACGTTTTTTTTTTGTTTTTGTTTTTGTTTTTTTAAAACTCCAGACATCCAAACATCTTTTTAAAAGGTGATGATATGTCACGAGGTGTGTTTTTCTTACCTTCTTATGGAGTTCTTTAGCTCACAAGTGGCCAGAAAATGTGTGGAAAGAGCTCATTTTGGTGGACAGATAATCAATGTTAAAATTAGTAGATTTCCCCTCACCTGTATGAGGAATTCATACAAGATCTGTTTCAAATATTGGATTGTTCTTCCCTTCCTCTCTCTGTAGGCTCTGACATCACCTGCAGTGATGTTGCATATAAATGTAAAAACAATAAATGCATCAGTAAAGTGAACCCAGAATGTGACAGGACACAGGACTGCGAAGATGGATCTGACGAGGAGAATTGCGGTATGTTGCAAACAAAACTTCAGTGGGTGCATCTTAAATTTAAAAACTGTTATCTCCGTTGTTTAGCTTGCATGACAAAACTTCCACCCTCTTCAGGCAACACAACAACTCAGCCAGCCCTGTGATTCATTGATTCTTTACTTTGCAGACTGCGGGAAGAGTGCGTTCAAGACCACCCGTATTGTGGGCGGTCAGAATGCAGATGAAGGCGAGTTTCCCTGGCAGGTCAGCCTCCATGGCAAAACCTACGGTCATGTGTGTGGAGCGTCCCTCATCAGTCCAAACTGGCTGGTCACTGCTGCCCACTGTGTGCAAGATGATACCAAGATCAGGTAGCATCTTACTTAGTGCTTAATGTTCTCACTGGCAAATAGAAATCTGTATTTTTCTCCATAATGTGACAAATTGGGGAGCATAATTGCAGAATAAGTAAGGTGGAGTGAGATCTATTTGCAGCTCACCCACTGGTAGATAAATAGTGATCATTCCATTTTCATATTGCAGATATTAATCGGATGCTCTTCTTCAAAAGGAACTGAAATTAGTGCAACAATAGAATGACTATCTATTTTTATCGTGGCAACATTATTTTTTAGCCATCTTTTTGTGTGCTAAGTTGCTTCAATTATTAAATACGCATTTAAGGCCTTGAATAGTCTTAAATATAGAATCTAGTGTTTACACAGACACAGCAAAAATCTTGGTGTTATGTTCCATAGTTTTGTCATCAACTTCAATTACAGTTAAATAAAACTTACAAACACGCTGAAAGGCCTCAAGTACTTCTTCATTTGTATGAATCATTAGGATAGAACAAGTTCAGTTGTTTGTCTTTAGGTATACTGTAAACCTTAGACCTCCAGTGTTTTTACTAACAACACAGTGCGTGCGTGAATAATTTAACATGCATGGAATCCGTCCAAGCCTTCAATGCAAGTTTTAGATGCATGTTAGGCCACGCCTCGCTGCTACCACAGTAAACAACATTTGGAGCTGTCAAAAATCATTACTTAACAATGAGAATTTTCTATCAGAACTATAGTTATTGACTGAATGCTTTTGAACATTCAGTTTACTTTGGACAAAGTCTGAGTCATCACATACTCTGAGCAAGGCCTGAACAAGCAGGCCCGACTCTGGTTTTTCATAAATATTTTGTAGGGTGATGCGCGTGTTATGTTCTTGTTAATGTTTATCCAAGATTGAGAATGAACTTTGGTGTGTGTCCTCAGATTCTCCCAGCCCAGCGCTTGGGAAGCTTACCTCGGCCTCCACAACCAGAAGAAGATTGGTGCCGTGCAGAAGCGGAACCTGAAGCAAATCATACCCCACCCTAACTACAACAAATACACCTTTGACAATGACATGGCCCTGATGGAGCTGGACAGTCCTGTCACCTACTCCGACTTCATCAAGCCCATCTGTTTGCCGTCTCCCCAACATGATTTTCCAGTTGGTAACAATGTGTGGATCACCGGGTGGGGCGCCACTCGTGAAGGAGGTGAGTCTCCACAAAAGATAAACCTTGTATTTTTCATTTTGGTGAATACTTGTAGCCACTAATACTTTTTAAAGAATGCAAAGGCCCAAACTTAAGCTGAATCTCTAAAATATCCAGCGAGTGGAAGGATGTCAATAATCAATTACAGTTTCTTGTTTGGGACATTTTGAATTGGTAGCAGTCATTGCTGATTTTACAGTAGGTGTAATTGCATCCCCTGGAGGTCAGATGGAATCATTCAAATTTTAATTCCTAAATAAAGAAAACTATCAAATTATCTCTGAAAAATATTTAGGCTATATTGAATTGTGATAAATATAATTTATTGTGAATTCAGTGTGTCTGTTTACAGGTGATGATTTGTTGGTTTGGTGTTGATTTTGTGGTTTTCATAATTTGCATAATTATTTGCCTACTGATAGATGTCATGTAGTTGCTAATACACATCATACAACTTTACTGTGGCCAATAGAAACGATGGTGTGTGTGTGTGTGTGTGTGTGTGTGTGTGTGTGATACAGGATCTGCTGCACAAGTGCTCCAAAAGGCCCAGGTCCGAATCATCAACCACACAGTGTGTAACGAATTTATGGCAGGGCAGCTCACGTCTCGGATGTTGTGTGCTGGAGTGCTGGCCGGAGGAATCGATGCTTGTCAGGTAATTATAGGCCACTCTTTTTCTTTCTTTCTGTCTTGCACTTCTTCGTACAGTGTAAAAAACATTCAGTGATATAAGAAACATTTACTTTTACAAGTTAAACCATGTAATTTCAGATTTCAAAGAGTTTAATGACCTTTCAAAATTAAAAGACAAATATATATTTATATATAATCTCTCAACATGCCATAACCTGAGGGACAGTGAGTGACCTAGGCACACATTAAAAAAAAAAAAAAAAAGTGTTTATAGTGTTCTCACTTATTTGTATTTTTTAACTGCAAGTCTACAGTTAATATTTTTTCCATTTTATTTGAAGTAATGTTTTCTACTTGTGTGTATATTTCTAACAGCAATAAAGCCCTGTTGAATTTAAATATTTGATCAATAGACATACTACAGAAGTAGCTAGAAATGTTATACTGTGGTGATGAGAGGCTTTTTCAGTTGTCTAGAATTAAATGTAGAACGACACCTCAGTTGTTTCAGGAACCCACTTCTGAACTGAGAAATAAAGGAGTAGAGGGTGTTGGAGGAAAACGCAAAGAAAGGGGCAGAGTGATGCGTTGTACCTCTACGCTAACACGTATACGTGTGTGTCGCCGTATATTTGTCTCTGTTAGGGGGACTCTGGCGGCCCTCTGTCCTATCCGAGTGGCAGTCGTATGTTCCTGGCAGGAGTGGTCAGTTGGGGCGATGGCTGTGCCCGCAAGAACAAACCTGGCATCTACACAACAGTCACCAAATTCCGTGGCTGGATCAAAGAAAAGACAGGAGTGTGAACCACTGTGGCAGGGGCCAAGGATATGGACATGAACATGGACTGATGACAAGCACCACAGTTCACATTTTTTCTTCAGTGAAACACCACTCTGACTTTCCAGCGGATGTAGTGGCCTGGACTCCCAGTTGTAGCTGTAGTGAGAAAATGCACTTTTTGCTGAAAGAGCAATTACAACACATTTTATGTACACAGGGATTTTATGAGGGTGGGGTTGATGAAAAGTTTTTAAATGTAAATAAATGTTTTTATTTTTGTGGGGGGGGGGGCGGGGGTTGCTGCTGTTTTAGCGTGTTTTGATAGAGAACAATGTTATGTGCTCACAAGAAATAGATTTTAGACGTGATTGTTACACATGTACACGTATGAAATGTACATTATTGTACTCCTGTGTTTTATCAGTAGCCATCATAAGAATTTACCACCTCTTTTCCTTGTCGTATTTGTTCTAAATTTGATAAATTAAGAACAAAATGACAGTAGGTTCGTTCCATCCTACCTCCTATGGCTTGGTGTCGTACACATTTTTTTTTTTTTATTGATTTTTAGCCCAGCAGAAATGCATGAAATATTAATGATGTAAATGTTCACTTTTGAAAGCATCACTCTTCTCATCATTGATGGCATTTCATTTCAACGGGTAAGGTGCGGTGAGCTGCTTTTCCATGAGCATAAAACCAATGGGAGTTTAAAAAGCTTTCATTATTCCATTCAGCATGATATCAGTACAGTCTCTCCAGTGCAATCTGTGTACATTTGTTTTTTTTGCAGATGTTTGTAATAAAATATTTCAAATACAACCTCCAATTCTTTGCATTTCTATTTTCATGCACTGACATGCAATTTCATCCACAACTCTTGCATTACTTTAACATATATCATATTTGTATAATTTGAACTGATTTGTTCCAAGTCTCCACTTCAGCATGATGTTTCTCAGAACAACAAACTGGAGACTGGAAGGAAAGTGACACTGTCTGATGGATATTATGAAGAATAGAGACATTATGTTAGAACGTTGTGCTCATTCTGGTCCAAACGCCAAATATACGTTGTGCTGCTTTGTTTTGTTTTATGTTCATGTATGCTGGTGGGGGGTAACATGGTGTGTGTGCGCCATGTGAAAAGGGCAAAACGCAACGTTCTTCCATTCTTTATCACGCTGGCGTTTCACGCCTCTTTTCTCACGCCTGGTTTGCGGTGAGTGCGTGTTGCGTCACTTCCGGTTTCCTGTGTTTGCGTGTTGTTGGTTGTGTGTTTCACCGCTGCAGCTAAACACCGTTAATTCTGTTACAGTTCTCGCTTCGGCGGCTAATTTCCCGACTACACATGTAGAGTTGGTCCAGAGCTGCTATGAGACAACGCTATATGAATAAAACTGAATTGAAGTTGAATTGATTTCCATTTCCACGGCAGAATAGTCGATGTGAAACAGTCGCTTTGCTTGAATAGCTTCATGTTTTCACTTCTGTTTCTACTTACGGCTGAGGATGATAATGACAGCGACTTTCTAACAGAATCTTTCTTCGGTCCCGGAACAAACACGACTTTGCCCTTTACCGGATGCATTTTAAGAACGGAGCGGAAGCGGTCCCACCATGTTATTGTCCCCCTGGTCTTCGCAATATTAGCAGCAGTATTTGTCCGGTTTTTATTCGTCACGTATTCTTTTCTTGCAGTCGTGACATGTTATTGTCCAGTGATTATCTCGGATGTAGCCGTTTAAAATGGTATTAAGGACGTGAGCTCTGCAGGAAGACACCAGGTTCAGGGTTAAAACGGGTGGGACGTTGTTAGCTAGCATGTAGTTTATCCTGTTGAGAGGATACAGGCTTGTTAAACATCCATAGACGTGGTGGTGGACGTAAATTACAGTAAATATGGATTCAGACAGAAGGAGAGAAGGCCGCAGTTGGGACTGGGACAGCCCGCAGTGCCGAGCCCAGCTGGACGAGATCTTTTTCCGCCGGCATGACTACATCCAGGCAGGCAGCCCGGAGCACAGGGAGTTCTGGGCTTTCTTTGACCGCTTTCAAAGGTTTAAAACAAAGCGGGACATGTCTGGGTTGGGAGCCAGGCGGACAGAGGACAAAGGTGAAGGGAAAGACAGGAGAAAGACTGGCACTGGAAAGGCAGACCTTGGCCTTCCTAAAGAGTACGACGCTCGCTACAGGATTAATGTGTCTGTGTGCACCAGGGACATCGAGGAGCGCCTGGGAAAGTCAGATCACAGGAGCAGGCAGAGATCCTCAGGTCCTGGCAGTCAAGAGATCTCAGACTGCCGCCTGGCTCTCCTGCACTTCCTGGACTTCAGCCAGAGGCAGAGCTTTGGCAAGCTGGCCAAGCTTCGCCGGGAGCAGAAGAACCTGCCCATCTACCAGTACAGGGACAGAATAATGGAGCTGGTGCGACTCCACCCCGTGGTTGTGGTGGCGGGGGACACGGGCTGTGGGAAATCCACCCAAGTACCTCAGTATCTTCTTTCGGCTGGCTTCAACCACGTAGCCTGCACTCAGCCTCGACGTATTGCCTGTACGTCCCTCGCAAAGAGGGTCAGCTTCGAGAGTCTCAATGAGTACGGCTCAAAGGTTGGTCAAGGACGGTCGGATACAGGTCCCTACCTTTGTTGAAGCACCAGCTACACTATAGACTTGTCGAGCACATTGGGGGGGGGGGGAACAGTTTGTTTACTGGTCTGTGAAAATTCATTCAACACAGAAGACATCTAAATGTATTCAGTCGAAGGCTCAGTTTATCCAAGAGTCCTCGGGTCTACTGGCTGGTGGGGAGTCCCAGCCCAGGTATTTTAATGTCTGTGGGATTACCAATCAGTCAGTAGAAGTAATGACGCCTCCTGGGTTAACAGTGAAACATCTTTAAGGCCAAACAGCAAGTCCAGCAGCGTTTGATTGACTTGAGCGGCAGATCATTGTCATTGTAATTTGAATATGTTGTCTTTGGTCAACATACTGGTCAGACTAAGCAAGTGAGCCACCAAGTAAGACATTTAAATATATCACCTAAACTCCAGTACGGTGTGGAGGGCTGTTGCCAGAAAGTCAAACAAATAACATACGCGTAAAGTAATAGAAAATGGAAATTACAGATGTAGCCAAATATATTCTTTTAATTGCTTTCAATGTTTTTTTTTTTGTTTTTTTTTGCAGGTGGGGTACCAGATCCGCTTTGAGACTAACCGGACCACGGCCACCAAACTTCTGTTCCTGACTGAGGGGCTGCTGCTTCGACAGATCCAGCAGGAGAAGACGCTGGCTCAGTACGAGGTGGTGATTGTGGACGAGGTTCACGAGAGACATCTCCACTGTGACTTCCTTCTTGGGGTCCTGCGCTCTCTGGTGGCTGACCGCCGGGACCTGCGTCTCATCCTCATGTCAGCCACCATCAACATCAAACTGTTCTCTGACTATTTCGGTAGTGCTCCTGTGCTGCAGGTGCCAGGCAGGCTGTTTCCTATACAGGTGAGCAGAGGAGAGCACTATTAATATTACTGTTGTGATCCTGAAGTAACATTTTCTGGGTTTGAGAATTTTTTAAATATGTTCTTTTATGTTGTAGCCACAGCTTTTTCTCTGTTTCCTGTTCTAAGGTGATCTACCAGCCCATTCCGCCTGAGGAGCAGGCCTCGCGTTCGGAGAAACTGGATCCCAGACCGTACCTGCGCATCCTGCAGGGCATCGATCAGCGCTACCCTCCAGAGGAGCGTGGCGACCTGCTCCTCTTCCTTAGCGGTGTGGCGGAGATCTCCACCATCCAGGAGGCCTGTCAGATTTATGCCACGCACACACGTCGCTGGATAGTCCTACCGCTGCACAGCACCCTCTCACTGGCCCAGCAGGATAAGGCACAGTCCGCTTCTGGATTAGAATGGACATATAATGTTTGAATCTGATATGGTAGATTTGGTTTATCAGTTCTAATTCTCTGTCGTCATGTTTTCCTTCAGGTGTTTGATATTTCTCCTCCTGGGGTGAGAAAGTGCATCATCTCTACCAATATTGCTGAGACGTCAGTGACAATAGATGGCGTGCGCTTTGTTGTAGACTCAGGTATGGAGCTAGTAGCACATTCGTAGCTGGGCCTACCAATGAGCTCATCCAAATTTCTTCCAAAATAAAAAAATGTAATTTTAAATCTAGTGAGGATCCCAAGGGTTATATTGGGAAAGAACTTTAAATGGTAAACAATGGCAAAACATAATACATTGCCCAGAAGTAGAACAACAACCATATAAATTGATTGTTTTGTTATTCATTCTTTTATAGGAAAGGTAAAGGAAATGAGCTTTGATCCTAAGGCCAAGATGCAACGTCTGCAGGAGTTCTGGATCAGCCGAGCCAGCTCTGAGCAGAGGAAGGGTCGAGCCGGTCGTACCGGTCCAGGAGTGTGTTACCGCCTGTACGCGGAGTCCGACTATGATGCCTTTGCGCCTTATCCTGTGCCTGAGATCCACAGAGTGGCTCTGGACGCCCTCATTCTTCAGGTATCAACACCTCGTAGAAAGCAGGATAGCAATTCGTTTTAATTCCTCCCTCTTCCATAGTTAAATTCTAGCTTTATTTATGCTGTTTTGTTCCATCAGATGAAGAGCATGTGTCTTGGAGATCCACTTTCTTTCATCTTCATTGATCCACCTCCAGCTGCTAGTATCCAGACGGCAGTTACTTATCTGAAAGAGCAGGGAGCACTCGACAGTTGCGGGGAACTGACCTCGATTGGAAGTTTGCTGGCTCAATTGCCTGTGGATGTGGTCATAGGTAAGATTCCCTATACCAAACCCATCTCATGTTCATGAGAGTAACCGTTCTTAATATAAATTGTTTCCTAAAGCCAACAAGAGAACTTAATACGGTGGTAAATGGTTGAATAATGTTTAAAAAGCACAATTTCAGGCTTGGTCTCTTTCACTTGAAGTAATTATACAAAAATCACAGTGAATTATAATTAATTATAAGCGCTACACATACAGTAGCAGCTTTAACCAGCAGTTAGATTTAGGTAAGAGTGTTTGTGTTCATTCAGGGAAGATGCTGGTGCTGGGCTCTGTGTTTAACCTGGTGGAGCCCGTGTTGACGGTGGCAGCTGCCCTCAGCGTGCAGTCACCTTTCCTGCGCAGCTCACAGCACAACCCAGACTGTGCCACTGCCCGCCAGCCCCTGCACAGCAACCACGGAGACCCCTTCACCCTGCTCAATACCTTCAATGCCTGGGTGGAGGTCAGTAAGGGAAACATTATGTGACCGTGGCTATTTGATATAAGCAGATTGGACACTGTAACAGTTGGGATATAAGATGTTCTTCATTGTACATAAACCTGTTCATCTTTGAGCTCAACAGATAAAGGGAGAGCGAGGTGGCGGCTCAAGGAAGTGGTGCAGGAGGAGAGGCCTGGAGGAGCAGCGACTGTATGAGATGGTCAACCTACGCAGACAGTTCAAGGCAGGTTGCTGACAAAGTAGTTCACACGTGAAAATGTGTTTCACGTGTGAACACTATTTCACAATATGAACTTCCTTTCTGGGTAACAGAGCTTGCTGAGGAGCCACGGCCTGCTCGAATCAGAGTACAGCGCTCCCTCTGCTGGTGACCGCAGGCAGCGTAGGGAGAGGCTAACTGAGAGGAGGAAGCTGCATCAGCTGAAGAGAGATCATGAGCAGCAGGAGAGCAGCAGACGTAAAGTCCTGAGGCTGGATGAGAGCCAGGGAGGAGAGTTGTCCTCAGGATCAGACACAGAGGAAGCAGGCAGAGGCAAGAAGGACAATGAGCAAACAGGACAAAACATGGATATACAGGTACAGTGTAACGTGGAAAAAGGTTGCTATAACGCATCCCTAAACCTCACCACCAAGATTTTACACTCACAAATAAATGAATATATAAACTCTAATACTGTATAATATATAGGGTTACTTGTATGCACAAACTCTTAAAACCCCATCTACTCGTATGCATAAGATTCACAATGCTGAATTAAATTTAAATGCAATTGATCTGACTCTTATTCCTGCAGTCTTCAAAAGTTATAAACAAGTTTTGCTTTGCTTTTCACTGCAGCAATTTTCAGAAAGACTTTAACGGAGGTTTTGTGGGTCTTGGCAACAATGAACTGGTAGAATTGACGAGATATCATCGTTGTATAAAGGGGAAAAAGCATATGGTATCAAGGCTAGTCATCTTTAAAGAGGTGGATATGTTTGTGTTTTTGGGTATGTTTGAGTCAGTTACACTCAGTAATCTCTGTGCTGCTGTTCGGTCTGCAACAGGAGGTGAAGTTCAAGTTGCGTCACAATGTGTCAGAGCTGCAGGAGGCGGTCGGCATCAGTCAGGACTTGTCCTCCCGCAAACAGGCTTTGCTCAAGCTGCTGCTTTGCCGAGGCCTCTACCCTCAGCTGGCACTGCCTGACGAGCACAACTCCACCCGCAAGGACTCCGAGCAGGTTAGGTCTCTTGCTGCACCCACCTCACTTCATACATTTCAATAAACAAGAAAGAGGAAATCTTGTTTCAATAGTTATTGACAAAATGACGCAGGCTGAACTATTCTACCTCCACTTTGTGATTTAAAATTTTGTAGGTTTTTCACACAAGGAATAAACAAGGAGTGGTGATCCACCCAACCAGTGTGTTTGCCAGTGACCCAGAGGTGTTGCAATGGCCTGAGGATGACACCAGAGAAATTGGTAAACCTCTGTAACAGCTTCTTTTAAAGTACTGCAATCCCTTAGAAAATGTGGCCAAATTTGGCCGCAATAACAACAGACTGTTCATAAAAACAAAACATACCTTTAAATTCCACTGGGAGACAAACTATATTATACTGTATATACAGTATCATATATAATATTTATCTGCCACTGACCATTTTTCTTCCATGTTGCAAAGACAAAATCTGCTCATTCTGCACTTGAAGAACAGTAGCTGCTGAAATTCTCAATTTAACATCTAATCCTTGCCTCCTTATGCACCGATGAAGTCCTTATGTCTCTTCATTTCACGCTTCTCATTGTGCATGTCCCTTATCGCGTCTCATCTGTCTCTCCCTCTTTGTGTCTGTTTCCGGCCTGCAGGGCCTGATAGGAGGGACAGCAGCAGACACCAGCTGCTAGCCTTCGTCACTCTGTTGGAGACCAACAAGCCATATTTGTCCAACTGTGTGCGGGTTCCAGCATTGCAAGTTAGTGCCAGATGTGGGATGTCCCTGCTCCCACCACAAACTGCTAGATGTTTGTTTTTTTTAAAGTTTGTCTTGGATTAGCCCTTATGAAGTTCTGTATTATGTTAAAGTAACCTCACATTGTGTTGGTAAACGTATATGTTCCAGTTTTCAGTTTTGCCATTTTACAAAGAAAATGCAAATAAGCTGTTTATTGTACAACAGGGAGAGAAAGCATGCAGCAAAGGTGCCCAGCTAGGTGCAAACAGGGCGTGCTGCTGTCGCCATTAACCCCTACACAACCGCATTTTATTTTTAAAATCAGATTTTGACACAGATTTCTGTACATATTTATATATTATGTAAAATCTATAATCTGCATGTGCTCACTAGGCTCTGCTGCTGGTAGCAAACTCTGTGGACAGTAATGCTGACTGTACGCGTTTGCTGGTGGACGGCTGGCTGGATGTGGAGCTGAGGGAGCCGGAGGAGGCCCTGAAGGGACTGTCCACAGCTCTTACCCTCAGGGCTGAGTGGGAGCGCCTGCTGTTGGCCCAGCTGGGGCAGAGCACAATGGGGGGAGCAACAGTACAGGGGGTGTCCCGCAAAGCCATGGAGAAGCTGAGCGAAGGCCTGGTCCGCTTCCTGCTCTACACTGAGGTACTGATACAGTGCTGACCTGGTGGTTACAGTATAATGCACACCAAAAGCAATAAGCAGCTCAAACACAAACTCTAGATGCAAATGATAGTTCTGCTAAATAATTTAATAGCTGTTTCAAGGTTGCCTTATCTTTTGGTAAAGGTATGTTTTTGATGTATTAGTAAGACTAATTCTAGTTTAAGCTTGAACCTTCTTTTTTTTGCACACAGTAAGTTTTGTCATATTGCTTCTATCAGCCTTTTGTTTCAGGTGAGATTTAACAAATCATGAAGAGGTTTTAAAAATATGCCATTTGTAAGTTAACAAGGCAAATGAGTAAATAAGCGATGACAGACATAACTTCAGTGGGTTATAAAACCAATGCAGAACAAATAAAGATGAAGAACAACTTGAAATACAGTTATTACTCAGTTCATATTTTTTTTAATGTTAAAAAGTAAAGAAAACTGAGTTAAAATCAGAAAGATAAAGGTAAATCAAGCCTAAAACCTTGAATATGTATATATATATATGTTTGTGTGTCTATTGTATGTGTTTCTGTGTTGTTGTTCATTTCTACTTTCCAGAAATAATCAGTGACTCAGATGTGTATCTCATTTAATACACTCTTTCTGTACTTTCTGTGTACTTCTAACCTCCCCTCCCAGGTCAGTTACAGCCTACGGCGGATCACAGCTTTCCAGACCCAGAACCTGTACGTCGGCCCTCAGTCGGAGCCTGAGCTGTTTCACACCAAAGCTCCAGATCTAAACCCACTGTTTCCGGGAGCTGAGGCCAAGCCAGACCCCATTAAAGGAGGCCTGCGTGTCACCAGCTTCTTCACCTACAACTGCCTGGCTGTGAGTCTGTCAATACAAATACAGGGAAACTAAATGTTTGAACTGTTAGCAAAATCATCCCATGTTTGGATTATGAAATCCCCATTGTGTTTATTTTATGGAAAATTGTGTATTTTTAGAGGTCACACAGGTGAACTCTACCAGGCGACAGAAGAGGTTAATTCTAAATAATTGCTAGCTACTTCTAGCTGTCGTATTGGTTTCATGTGTCTAACATAAGTATTTTTTTCTTAAACTAACATATTTAATTTTGGGATTAAAGCATCTATCCTCCCTTGTCAAATGCATCCAACTTAAAATAAACTGGTCACCACACCAAAGTGTCAATGACACTTTTGTGACATAAAGGTCACAAAAGTGTCATTGATCCTTGTGTTTCCACTGTATGATTTGCAGGACTCCAAAGATATCTACAGTGAGTGTTTACGCACTTTCTGGACCTGTCCTAACTGTGACCTCTACATGCCTCTGACTCCACTGGAACGCATGCAGCATGAGGCCTCCTGCAGGCCAACAGGAGAACAGCAGCAGCCGGAAGAAGGTCAGGAATCTTTGATATTGATATTTATTGTGAGGTATCTTTTAGTATTAGATTACAGCAACACATTCGGCAGCTGAGTTGATACTTGGTGCCGATAAGTTTGAGTTACGTTTGAGACAAATTGTGGGTGTGTGTTGTGGTTTTCAGAGCCAGAAGGTGGAAAGGCAGTCTCCTCCTCAGTGTCCAGCCTCACCAGAGATTATCACTGTGACGTCTGTAATGAAGACCTGACCCTCACCTCCACTGAGATCCTCAAACATAAAAGGCAGCACATGTATTCTGCCAAGTAACTGACCACAGCATGTAAACTAATCACAACTCTGTTCTGTCGAGGAAAGACTTGAGTTTATAGAATAACGTTTTCAATGTAACGTTTGTGTCATCGTTCTTCTTCACGTCTGTACTCGAGGAACTTTATTAAAGTGCTATTAATTCCCTTTAATGGTCACTGGATATATTTGCCAGAGCCTTCTGCATAGTTCTTTTCCAATAGGAGATATCCACATTTGTAAAAACTACTCTCTTTAAACATATTCATTTAAACGATATACAAACAAAAGAACGCATTTATAGATTTTTTTTTTTTTCCCTTGTGGAATAATTACGAGGACAACTTTCACACGGTGTTTGGGAAAAGGCACAGTGAGTTAATGCCATGCACACGTGAGAGAGAAGTAGACACCGATTTAAAATATAGATTGAGGGTTTAATAATGATACAAACCCACGATATGTAACACCTCAAAGCAGCACATTGGCACAAAGTCAGAAGTAAGACAGCACGGAAGATAAAAACCTGTCTCAAAAAAATAAAGAATCAGAATAAATATCTCAATAAATAAATAAACAGGTACTATCTCATTAATTACTTTGAAACTAATAAATACGTACATTTGAAAATATGCACATTGGCAGAAATCAATAACCCAAAAAGTAAATAGTACTTAACACAGTTACTTAGAAATCATAAGTTATTGATTACTCAAATCAAAAGGCACATTTATTAAGATGTAAGAATGGGGCCTGCAATTGTGATCGCATGACTGTCAGTACTGTACTCTAACACCATTTCTGAACAAGAAGTAGCAAACTGTGCAATGTCTTTACTAGTTCTGTATATCTGCACCATTGAGTGAATGTGTGTATCTGTGCAGGTCTATGCATTGCAGAATTGTGGGGAGTGTGTGTGTGTGTGTGTGGGACATGGGTTAATTTAGGGGTCAGAGAATGGCAGTCTAGTGACCGACTGAGTCACTGTGTTTCCTGCCATTGTGACACAATGTCTTTTTTCTTCTTCTTAGTGGACCAACATTGTTGGCAGGCTGGCCTAGCAATGAAGACGACCATCCTATAATCATGAGGTCACGGGCGACGCGCTCGTCAGCAGTCGTGTGTCCTGACTCCGAAACATACTGCCTGTTCCCTCGCTTTAAGTCACTTTGGATAAAGAAATCTTGGCTAAACCTAAAATGTAAATAATCTGGTGAAGCTTCTGAAAGGTTCATTCTGCCATAATTCAAAGTCTGTAGTTCAACCTCAGCCTTATACAGAGTGTACTGTCTGTACTCCCATCTTTAATTTTTTTTAAAGGAAAAAGCCTCTGGATCTAAAAGAGAAAGCCCCCCAAAGATTCTCTTACACTGTCAGGATACCACCATTCTATGATGCTCAGTGCATTTCGTGAGTTATTTTGAGGTTATTTGTTTTTCAGCGTTCCTGTTTTTACTCAACATGCATAATCGTCTCTTACTTTTTTCTTAGGAAATATTTCACCCACTTACTGAAAACCAGGCATGAGGTTGTTGCATTCAGTAGTCGGTTCTTAATGTAGGTGAAGAGACCAACATCACTTATAGGGATGTTTTCGGTCAGCAAAAAAAGGTGATGGCAAATTTCTGTAGAGTAACTTGTGCCTCTACCTCTTCGATAATATATTTCGAAGTGGAGGATGTACAAAGGGCCCTTGCTCTTTAATTCTGAGGGATTTACACACAAAAAATACCCCGACGTTTATGCTGACATATTAAGATTTCCACAGTTCCAAAAATCTGTTGGGTCGAAATAGCTTCTAATCTACCCACGGCCCGTTATTAACTGGAAGTAGAAAAACATACCACCAATCAGCAAAATAGACACAGAAATGCAAGGTACATCACCAGAAGCATTTTTTTTTTTTTTTTAAATGTCTTGGTCACCCCAATTTATCTTTAAGACCAGCTCGAAACTTACAAAAAACCTTCCTCGCACACTCTTTAGCATCCTCGGCACCTTTGGCAGAACAGGAACTTGAAGGATTGTTTGGCTCAACCACACCGCCTCATCGATTGCTAAGAGGCAGCGGGAAAGTTTTAACAGGGTTTAGGACAGGAGTTAAAATAGCAGCTTTTTTGACTCTTCATACTTAAAGCAACATTCAGCAAACACGTCTGCCACTGTACCCAAACAAAGACCTACCGCCCTTCATCTTTTTCAAGTCAACGTGTGTCTTTTCTTATCACAGGGTCAACAGTCTACAGCACGCACGTTTAAATGTCAAACCTGTGAGCTACGTGCTGCTGCTCAAAGGCAGGTTTGTGTTCCTATTTCTCTTTTCTGCTCGATATTGAACATAACACACTACAGTGTTCAGTCCAACACCGTTTGATTTCCGTGTAGTTTTTTCCTAATGTGAGCGACTGGTACAAAAATACTCTTTCAATACATTGTTCATTGCACTTAATTTTTTTTCTGGTGGCATCTCATTCAGGATGCCTAGACACATCTACAGATTGGTTAGCATGGGGTCCTGTTTTGCTTTTTGGGGTTGGGGCTGTACAGCCGCTGTCTACATTAGGTAGAATAGACTCGCTCAGAGGCCTCAGTTGTAAGCACCTTGACTGATTCAACAAGTACAGTGGTGGGATGTGATGTTTTTCGATGATTAATATGGAAAATACATGAATAGGTGAAAAATATGTGTAAAGTGAGGGTGTTTAATGTTCGACACACACTCTTGGTATTTTTTTTTTTTCAGAAAACAAAAATAACCTTGTGTTTGGTTACAAAGGACCATAATGAATCACATTATGACTTTTAAGTCTTTGTGGATGTCATTGCAACTTCCCTTAATAATAATTGTCCCTTTGCATTTGATGACCGTTCTTGCACTGTGGTTTACTCACACTAGTAGTCTCAGATGCTCACACTTTCCTGGAGACTGCACTCACTCGTGCTCACGCTCTCCAAACCTATATCCCCCCTCCTCTTTTTCATTTCTTAACCAGGGTTTGAGTAGCATCCGAGGTAAAATTAGAGGTAAAGGGTGACATCTGTTCATCTGATAAACAGGCCAACATGGAACAAATAACTTCCCCAAGATCTCATGTTTGTGAGTAC
This sequence comes from Gadopsis marmoratus, assembly GCA_036023855.1. Lineage (NCBI taxonomy): Eukaryota > Metazoa > Chordata > Actinopteri > Centrarchiformes > Percichthyidae > Gadopsis > Gadopsis marmoratus. The sequence continues at coordinate 98,606 of JAVQJF010059422.1, forward strand.
GCGATAGTGTGTGCCATTGGGGGGGGGGGGTTCTGTTAAAGTTTTACATTTAATTAAAATATACCAATTAAAATTATAACAATCATATATATATAAACATCTTTTGTTTTTTGTGTTTTTCGTTCTAAATTAAAAAAAACAAACAGACATTTGAAACAGTGTACACATCATCGTTGCCTCTGCCACTCTCTTTCTGTGTTCAAGTCTCTGACCGCTAACTCTAGATCTGCCAACCCTCAGTAAATCCACTATGAAGGCTCCAGATGACTCCCACGGAGCCTGGTCCGAGTGCAGTGCACCTTCAGCAGGTACGGACCAGTGAGGAAGGCCCCAGGTTGAAAAGAGAAAGAGCAGAATGCAGTGGAAGGCCATGGGGCTTTGGAGGGCCACCTCAGAGGACTGGGTCTACTGGAGCTCTGTTTCACCTGCTAAGCTCTACCCCCTGCGTTCCTTCTGGTGCACTCTCCCCTCGACACCCAAACCTCCTTGGTCCAGGGAACCCCTCCCACCCCCTTGCTTGGCCTCATCGGACCGCCTTGTGCTTTCCCCCACAGCAGCCACACCTCTCCCCACATCGCAGGCAGGCGCGCAAAGGCAGGTAGCAGCACATGCAGGGCACGAAGAGCGACAGGGCCAGGAGGGCCAACCAGCGGGCACAGCAAAGGGGGTGCGGGTGGCCCCCCAGCGAGTCATCACACGAGCAAGGCTCCCAGAACTCTCCCTCAGAGTCTGACATGCAGTGGTAGAGCAGACTCTCTGCGCACCACACACAGGTCCACTGGCGCAGGCAGTGCAGGGCCGGGTCTGGGGCATCTCTGCAGCGGCCCCGCCCGTTCTCTGAAGCGCTGAAAACAGAGCGGCAGTACACACAGCGAGATGAGCATGACGATGAAGCCTGAGGACACGGGCTGTCGTCGTCGGGGGAGATTACCCCCGGGTCACTGCTGCTGCTGGCCCCTCCTCCTCCCCCTCCTCTCTTACGAGTCCGTGACCGGGGCGTGGCCAGTGAGGTGTGGATGCAGCAGGGAGAGGGCGAGCCTTTGCCCGTCTCCTGGGGTGAGCCGGCACCTGATGACACGCCTGACACAGCGTTGGGCATGGACATACAGGTGGGTGACGACGAGGACAGACGCTGGGAAACTTTACTGTCCAGGCTCACTGTCACATCGCAGTCTGCCGTCCCCACTCCTGCCAACTCCTTCTCAAAGCGAACCACACACAGCTCTGACTTGTCCTGCAGGCTCCCTCCACCACTGACAACCACGCCCCCAGTCAGCCCCCCGACCATAGTCCTGGTGGCCCCCGCCCGTCGGTAGTCCTCATAACCTCGAGAACCCCACAGGTCTTTGCAAGGGTCCACGCTGTGCAGGTCTCCCTCCTCCAGCAGAGAAATGGTGGGTGAGAGGGGAGACAGAGGAGATGAGGCCGGGGGACCCACAGGAGGAGTAGGTGGAGCTGGAGGTGGCGGTGGAGGTGCTGGGGGATTCAGCACAGCCGTCATTTGTGAGAGCTGTCCTGGCCGGGTGTGGATCTGTGGAGAGGGTATAGGATTACAGGGTGGGTCAGGAACAGTGTGTACTGTGGCAGCAGTTACAGAAGGTTTACGCCTCTAGGATGTCTCTCAAATAAGGGCCCAAGTGATCAAGAGCCCCAAATGCGTCATTCTATGCGACGCCAGTGGGCCTTTTTGATTTGACTTTTTAAAATAAATAAATGTCTCTGCTGTCAGTGTGGAATTAAGGGTGGGGAGAGAGAGAGAGAGGGAGAAAAAACAACCAGTCATGTCTTTTCATTGCTCTGATGTCTAACAAACAAAACTATTGCAAATATCCCAAAGTTCATTGGGAAGCACCCTGTGTCTGTTCGACCCCTCTTTAACAGCAATTATTCTGTAGTGATCATCATTACAGCTCGAACACACACACACAGACACGGGTGTTGCAGCAGGTGCTGTGCTACCTGGGCGGGTGTCTGAGTGGCGGCCGCGTGGCCGGACCCGAAGCTGAACTCCTCCGAGCGCACGAAGCAGGTGGACGACGACTCGCTCGTCACTATGGTGATGGGTTTGGGAAGCATCTCCTTCCTGCTGTTGGATGACGACTCGCTACCTGTATGGGACTGGCAGAGGCTGCATGTCGTCAAAAACGACCCCCCCCCTTTTTTTTTTTTCTTCTTTAAGAGAGCGAGCGCTCAGAGTCAAACTGCTCGGGTTACTCACGGCTTGTCCGTCGTCTTCGGTGTCTGCCTCCTCTGGTGTGGAGGACGAGGGCGAGTCGGAGCCTTGGTGACATGAAAAGACAGGATTGAGGCTTTTGCCGCGGCCCTTTGCGGGGCCAATTCGAACACACAACTAACGGCGTCAGTTTGCCTGTGCGACCCCGTGCATCTCTACCTCTGTCGAGCTTGTCTATGACCGTCTGCAGCCCGTTCTCAAAGGAGATGGCGTCGGCGGGACTCTGGAACGTAAGGCCAAACTTTCGATCCTCTACTCGCCAGTGGTGGAAGATGGGGTTCACCTTGTTGTACACTAAGCCCCTCTGCACTGCACATTCCAGCACCGGCTGAAGACACAGTCCGCCAACACGACAAGTTAGTTCACCAACCAAGATGTGTCCCCTCCATATATATATATATATATATATATATCATGTATATCATGCCCTCGCATAACATCTACAGGCTTTAGGTGGCACCAAAGACACACGCACACACACACTCACTGCTCTATCTCGCAGCCGCTCTCCCCGTATGACGTGTTCTCTCCGCCCCCTGCCGTCATGACTCCGCCCCTTACATATGACCACGTGACTGAGGCCGCCACCTCCGAGGGGCACCCAGCCGCCGCTGGAGTCGTCGCGTGTCATCACCACCGCACGAACGCGCACGCTGTGAGAGAGGGGGGGGGGCCAAGAGAGGGAGCAGAGGACAGAGGACAGAGGACAGAGGACGGAGGACGGAGGCTGATTAAACACCAGACACATTCGTGCAGTCGTCCACAATCCCAAAAAAAAAGTGCACAACAGATTTGAGTGTGAGGATGCTGAGGCAGCGGTTCTCCGCCGGGTTGAATGAACTAAGGTTGCGTGTGACGACATTCAGAGTTGACACAAATCATCATACAGTAAAAGTAGGGGGGGGGTGGTGGTTTTTGTTTTTTTTGTGTTTTTTTTTTAAATATATTTGGGACATAACTATTGGGTAAAAAAGAGCTTAAAAA